>MJUU01023300.1:38143-64834 GCA_002080025.1 Modiolus philippinarum
ATATATATAAGGTAGCAGAAAAGGGTTAAGGCAGTCAGTTTAATAAGTTTATACAGGATTAATTGGTTTATACAGGATTATTACGCACATCTTTTATATTGGAAATCGACATCAGTTGTTGTGAATCTATTATCAACTATTTAGTGAGGATTACAAGGAATATTCATTTGGACATTTATTGATGGACTTCAGTGAACTATTAATTTGGATATTTACTTGGACTTCATTATTGTCGTATAAGTCACTACATATATTTAATTTGTAAAATAAATATTTTTTTTGGTCATATTTAAAAGTTAATTTGAGCCAATTTTGTTTTTTATTATTACTGACAATTTATTGGTAATTTCTACCACATAACATACATTGGGGACTATCGTCCGGGATCTTCGGAATTTGTTTAAAAAAGAAATTATCATATTTTTGTTAAATAGAAAAAAAGAAGGGAAACGGGGAATGTGTCAAAGAGACAACGATCCAAAGGGGGTAATAACAACTCAAAGCCACCATAAGATCTTCAATGAACGGTGAGAAAATCCTTCCCCAACGGCAGGTCGGAGTCCGCCCTTGAATAAAGAGTAATCAAGTTCAGCGAAATAAACATCATCCTAGACTCCTATAGACATAAAGTAAACTAACTAGAAAAAAGACAAGACACACAAAGGCTTAATAAATTTCCTGACTTAGGACAGGCGCAAACCTGCTGCGGCGGGGTTAAACTAGTTTTATTGGGCCCAAACCTCCCCCCTAGCCAATGTGATAAATAAATAAACGATAGTAACAACAGTAAAATTCAGTTAGCAAGAGGACTGTTTTTAGAATATTTTTAAAAGTCAGCAATAAAATTTTTTTCAAGATGTCATTTGACCCAGAACAATTCATGCCTACGTGTCAGGTGGAGAAGCTAAAAAAGGATGAGTTGATTATTTTAGGAAAACATTTGAAATTCAATGTCAAATCAGGAATGCGAAAATTTGAAATTCAAACCGTCATTGCAAATTATCTGGTTGGAGAAGATAATTTGAAACATCTGTTTTGGAAACTATTGACGTTCAATCAACTGGATTAGAAATAAGAAAATTAGAAATTCAAAAAGAATTAGAAATAAGAAAATAAGAATTAGAAAGAAATTTAAAATTACAAATTGAACAACAAGAAAAAGATAGAGGGCTACATTTTCAATTAGATATGAAAAAATTGGAATTAGCCAAAAAAATCAACACTTTTCTCAGAATTCCCAGATTTTTGATGTTGCCAAAAACATCAGGTTGGTCCCTCTCCCTCCTTTTCAAGAAAAGGATGTTGACAAATATTTTCTGCATTTTGAGAAAATAGCTCAGAATTTAAAGTGGCCAAAACACAATTGGTCAATGTTATTACAGAGTGTGTTAATTGGTAAAGTCAGGGAAATATACACCCAGTTGTCAGTAGAACAGGCTTCAGATTATGACTGTAAAAGAGTTAATTCTTAAAGCCTATGAACTGGTCCCTGAAGCTTACCGGCAAAAATTTAGGAAGCAGAAAAACAGAGTGACCCAACCTATGTAGAGTTTGCTAGAACAAAAGAGCAACTATTTGATCGTTGGTGTTCATCAGAGAAAATAAATAACAATCATGACAAATTACGTCAGTAAGTTTTAATTGAAGAATTTAAAAGATGTATTAGTACTGACATTAAAACTTTTATTGATGAACAAAAAGCTGAAATTTTGGAAATTTCTGCACGTTTAGCTGATGATTTTTCACTTACATATAAAATACAATTTTTTAATAAACCACAGAATTTTTTCAGAAATAATAATTCAACATTTTTTATATTTTTTATCCAATTTACAAAAACTAAATACCGAAGTTACTGTGAATTTTGATTCTGCATATGCAAATGATGTAAATAGTAGGAAAATGCCAATTAATAGCTCGTCCAAGTCTTATCCCCCCGCACAGCTACAGAAGGAATTTAAGTCGATTTTATGTAATTATTGTAAGAAGAGCCATTTGATATCTGACTGTCATAGGTTAAAGCAAAGGAAGGAAAGTGAAGTTAAACCTAGTGGTTTTTTTAAGTCATCACAACGTTTGCCTCGTTTTGATACAGATGTGCATAGTTCTTTTTCTGAGGTTAAGTCTATTTCTGATCCTGTTAGCAAGGTCGAGGTCAAATTCCCATCTAGTCCCATTATGGAGATTTTTTAACCATTGATTAGTGATGGTTTTGTGTTGCTTTCGAGTGATTTTCGTAATTTTACCTCAATTCGAATTCTAAGAGATACTGGAGTCTCTCATCTCTTTTGTTGGAGGAAACCATGCCATTTGATGATATTTCTAGTACTGGTAGAAATGTTCTTATTAAACGGGTAGACTCTGATATTTAAAACTTATACCCGCATATTTTGACAACCAGGATATGCCTATCATTTCTTTTTCTTAGAAACAACCTACTAGAAGTATTTTTTTCAATTACTCTTCGATCACCTGTGATGCTGATTTTGAGAAGAACTACCCCAGCAGCTGAGATTGTTCTATGTCACCATACCGCTATGACCCTTGCGGACATATTTTTACGGGGAACTTAAACATCATTGAAGATAAAGAAGTTCAACAGTTCTTTAGAAAAGGGCCTAAATATCGCCCACCTTCCAAAATTCACTGGCAAGCTTGTTTTGAAATCATTAAAGACGCAGTCACTAAGTACTGTATAAAATGGTGCAAACGGGAAAGTGCAGACAAACACGCACTGAATTTGTTCAAAGATAAAATTATTACCAAATCCTAAAGTCTAAATTGAGAGATCTTGGCAAAAAATATGTGTTTGTACCAGTTGACAAAGCTTCTAACAACGTTTCAATCATTTGAAAGAAATACTACATCGATGTAGTCTTGGACAAGTCTAATACTTTCAAACGCACCAATTGTGATGAACAAACTCTCACCAAACAACATTACAAGGACACAGAAATGCTCAAAGTTCCCCCTAAAGATAACACCTTGCCTACTATGTACTGGATTCCTAAGCTTCACAAAAACCCGTACAAGCATCGTTTTATTTCGGCATCGAGTAATTGTTCTACTACTAACTTGTCCATCCATTTAACCAGTGCACTTTCTTGTATAAAGGACTTAATTATAAAATATTGTGAAAAAAACTTATCAAAACTCTGGTGTCAATTACTTTTGGAGCGTAAAAAACTCTATTGAAGTTTTAGATAAATTGCAATCAATACAAAAACCAGTTTCATCTATCGACAGTTATGATTTTTCTACACTTTATACAACCCTTCCGCAAAATCTGATAAAACCTAAATTGGGACAATTGATTAAATGGTCTTTTAAATTTTCTGGACTGCAGTTTATTTGTTGTAACAAAACGCAAGGATTCTTTTCTAATATCACTTACAACAATCATTCCTCCTGGACGTGTGATGATACGATTAAAGCACTTAATCTTTTGCTTGACAACATTTTTGTTCGTTTTGGCAACATTGTTTATCATTGGAATTGGAATTCCCATGGGTACAATTGATTGATTGATTGATTAGAGTTTAACGTCCGATGAGCAATATTTCAGCTATATCAGGACGAGAACAAGTTAATCAATTCAAAAAATTGAAAGTATCAGAAGAAAGAAATAAAGGTGGAGATCTTTTTCTTTTCTGTTACGAACGTGACTTCATGAAAAAAATTACAAAATGGGACCATACAAAACAATGATCAACTTATTTCTATTTTCAACGATGACAGCAGGTATATTGACGATATCCTTACTATTGACAATCCCCAGTTTTTAGATTATGTCGACATCATTTACCCACAACAACTGAAACTTAATAAAGCTAATAATGATTCTAAGAATTGCCCTTTTCTGGATCTAACTATCATCGTTGACTCTGGTAAAATAAAAACTAAAATTTACGATAAAAGGGATGATTTTGATTTCAGTATTACTAATTTCTCTTTTCTTGACGGCGACGTTCCTCTAGCCCCATCCTACGGAGTTTATATTTCTCAACTGGTACGATTCGCACGCGTTTGTTCTACTCTTGACGACTTCAATGAACGTAACCTTACTATCACTTCAAAACTTTTGCAGCAAGTTAACAGATTTCATAAATTGTTAAATACATTTAAAAAGTTTTATCGAAGATATGAACATCTGACATCTAAATATAATGTCACTCGCAAACAGCTTATTTCTAAGGGCATTTCCCATCCTCGATTTTACGGAAATGTTGTTAAAAAATGCCAGAAACTGATTAAAAATCCAGAAAAACTGGGACGTAACTTAATTCTTTACGCAATAGGGGATATCGACAGGATATTCTGCACGTGTCCATTAAATTAGCTTTGGGATCCAGTGACCTGAGGATTTTACACACATACTGGCCTCTCACTGATACTGCCGATGTCTACTGAAATACATGATGATTCTTTACCAAACCCATTGGGAGTTTTGAATTTGATTTTCCTTCCGTAGTGCGACAGTGTTTTACCAGCAGACTAGGCTCCTTGAGCTAGCCGGCAGTTTAGCGGCGAGCACTCTTTGACCCATCTTTCAAAATTACGTTTTGTTCCCCAATTTTTCTTTTCTAGATTGTGGTCATGGAGTTAGTAGTCTACCTGTATGGGTTTTATTCGTATGTTTATTCTACTATAGGGAGACGGGACAGAGAAAGGGGAGGTTTGGGTACCCATAAACCGGTTTAATCCTACCACTGGCTTTTGCTAGTGCCGGTACCAAGTCCGGCTGTCCCGAGTTCCTATCGTTGTTTATGTTTGTCTTTTGTATTTTTATTGTGGGTTTTTTCTTGTGCAGTTCCTATTTACTTTCTGGCATGTGGCTATGTTTTTCGGCCATTGTAGTTGTTTCCTGTTATCTTTTTTATTCCATTCTAGTGGTTATACTGCTATTCCTCTCCATAATGTTTATTTGTCTTCAGACATTGTTTCTGGACCTGTCACCTTAGGTATTTAGTCGTCATTGCCCTTTGAAGGTGTACAACTTCTTCTTGGTAATGAGTTAGCTGGGGATAAAGTTCAAAGAAATCCTATTGTGACAGACAAGCCTTCTTTTGATCAAGTTCCTGATTCTGCTGAACAGGAGTTTTCTGAGTTGTATCCTGCCTTTGCAGTTACTCGTGCTATGAAAAAGAAATGTGTGGAAGTTCAGAAAGTTGATGAAAATAGCACCTATGGTTTTGATTTGTCGGATACATTTATGAGTCAGCTTAGTGAGTGATGTTGGTGACAAAACTAGCAAACCCTTAGAGTTTTCTGATAGTTCATTGATTTAAGGTGATAGTTTTTCTATGTCTACATTTTGCAATGAGCAACACAAAGACCCTGAAATTTCAGGCCTTTTCAACAGGGCTGTTGATGAAAGTGAGTGTTTGCAAGAACCTGTTACTTATTTCACAAAAATGGTATTCTTATGCGTAAATGGAGACCTTCTGATGTATCTGCTAATGCAGAATAGGCAGTTAAAAGTATCAAATTGAAGTACCAAAGGTGTATAGAGCTGAGATATTAAACATGGCATACTCCCTTGTCCGGGCACTTAGGTATTAATAAGACTTACAACAAAATTTTAAATTATTTTTATTGACCTGATCTTAGAAAAGACATCTCCATACATGTCAGTTAGTAGGGAAACAAAACCAAGTTATTCCAAAAGCACCTCTTCAACCAATACCTACCTTTGAGGAGCCTTTTAGTAGAATATTGATAGATTGTGTAGGTCCTTTACAAAAAACTTAATCTGGTAACCAGTACATGTTAACCATTATGTGTGCATCCGCAAGGTTCCCTGAAGCTATTCCTTTAAGAAATATAGAGACTAAAACTATAGTTAGGGCTTTAACTAAATTTTTCTTTGTTTGGCCTACCTAAATCTATTCAATCGGAACAAGGTTCAAACTTTATGTCAGGTACTTTCCAGCTAGTAATGTATGCATTAGGCGTTAAACAGTACCGATAATCTGCATATCACCCTGAAATTCAAGGCGCTATCCAATAAAAATCTTAAATCTAGTCAAGAATCTATGAAAGCCAAGTATGACCAGAATTCTGTAAAACGTAATTTTGACCCTGGTGATAAAGTACTTGTTTTACTTCCTGTTCTTGGAAAGCCACTTGAAGCCAAATATTGTGGTCAATATATTGTTGAAAGGAAACTGGGTGATTTAAAGAACTAAATACCGAAGTTACTTTGAATTTAAATCTTCATATGCGCATTTCGACAATTTATGTCTCTTCAGTGCAGATAAAGTCTAAACGTTTGGAAGAGCGTTAACTCAAAGATGTTGAAAAACTGATAGAGAACAAATAACCAATATGATCTAAATGATCTAAATTAAATTATATTATTAAAACATCTGACAGACGTAGACATAATAGCTTGTGTCATGTTAATATGATGAAACCTTATATAGATAGAAATAGCACAAATATTGTTCATTCTGTAAATATAGTTAGTGTTGACCCTGAAAATTCTAATAATGACTTTTGTGAAAAGATTGATTCGCCATCTATCACACCGAAGCTGGAAAATTCACAGATTCTACAAGATTCGGATTCGAAACTTCAACATTTACCAACGATTCAAAAGGAAAAGCTAAAACAGTTACTCCAAGATTTTGAACAATTGTTTCCGGACATTCCGACAAAAACTGATAAAATATTTCATGACGTTGATGTTGGTGATTCAGTTTCGATAAAACAGCATCCATATGGACTGAATCCGATCAAACAAAAGTACCTGCATGATGAAATTCAGTATTTGTTAAAAAATGACTTTATTGAACCTAGCAAAAGCAATTGGAGCTCGCCTTGTATTCTAGTGCCAAAACCTGATGGAACTTATCGTATGTGTACGGACTATAGAAAATTAAACAGTGTTACAAAAACTGACTCATTTCCAATTCCACCCATTGATGACTGTGTTGATAAAATTGGAAATGCTAAGGGACCGACCATTTAACCTGAAAGGGGGTGGGGGTATGATTTTTTTTTTTCTGGACAGAATTTTTTTCATTTTTTGCACGCGTATCAACAAAATATTTTTTTCAAAATTAACATTATTTTTTGGGGGCAGAAAGCCTCATTCAGAAAATTTTTTTTTCATCATTTTGGCAGCCAAAATATTTTTTTAGAAAATAAAATCATAAAATCAGATCCAAAATATTTTTTAGAAAAAAACCATAGCCCCCCCCCCTTTCAAGTTAAATGGTCGGTCCCTAAATACATTACAAAAATAGACTTGTTGAAAGGATTCTATCAAGTTCCTCTTACAGAGCGTGCAAAAAAACTTTCCGCTTTTGTTACATCCGATGGACTTTTCCAATACAATGTGATGTCTTTTGGCATGAAAAAGTCACCAGCAACTTTTCAGCGTCTTATCAACAGTGTTATTTTTGGAATTGACGGTTGTGAAGCATACATTGATGACATTCTTATATATAGTGACACTTGGGAAGAACATCTTCAGATACTTCGAATTTTTTCGGATATGTTAACAGTCAACCTCTCCAATAGTGAATTTGATGTGCTTATGTAAACTATTTAGGACATGTTGTATGTCACGGTCAGGTAAAACCTATTGATGCTAAAATAAGTGCTATTTCTAGTTTTCCTAAACCTGAGAATAAGAAACAATTTTTTGGTGCGTTTTCTGGGAATGGCTGGATATTATAGAAAATTTTGTCAAAACCTCTCTTCAATTAGTGAGTCTTTGACTAAATTACTGAGAAAAAAAGTTCATTTGGTCTAAAAGTTGTGATGAAGCATTTGAAGAACTAAAAGCCATCCTAGAAAGTGCGCCAGTTTTAGCAACACCTAGTTTAGATTGTCAATTTAAATTAGCAGTAAATGCAAGTGATGTTGCTGCTGCTGGTGTTTTATAACAAGAAGGTAAAGATGGTACAGACCATCAAATTTGTTATTTTTCAACAAAATTTAATAAACATCCACTATTAAAAAAAGTGTTTTTGATTTTGGCTTTATAACATTTTGAAATTCATGTTACAGCCTCAATTCAGCCTATCATTGTTTATACTGATCATAACCCTCTTAAATTTATTCATAAAATGAAAGATAAAAATCAAAGACTTTTGAGGTGGAGTTTGACTTTACAAGGTTTTAATCTAGACATAAGACATATTAAAGTAAAGATGACGTCATTGCACATGCATTGTCAAGAGTGTAATTTTTATATGACACCTCATTGTAAGTAGATGTGTTTGCTATTAAATGTTTTCGTTGCATTCAAAATTTTTATTTTAGGGGGAGGTGTTATAGGTAATTAAATATTGTAAACATTCTATAATGCATTGTATATTTTGTAAGGCCTTAATATTATGTAATTTGTATGGTCTGGTTATATGTAACTTGTTTAAAATAAACAATGGTCAAGGTTATTACACCTTAGAACATATGGAATTTTCTAGAATTAAAATTAAGATTTTAACACATAGAATTTTCTAGAAGTTTTCCTAACATAATCATTCTAGTCATGTGATTATCAGTTGATTAGAATGTTCCAGTTATATCTTCTGAACGATTTTTCTAGAAATAATAAATGTATATATATAAGGTAGCAGAAAAGGGTTAAGGCAGTCAGTTTAATAAGTTTATACATGATTATTATGCACATCTTTTGTATTGGAAATCGACATCAGTTATTGTGAATTTATTATCAACTATTTAGTGAGGATTATAAGGAATATTCATTTGGACATTTATTGGTGGACTTCAGTGAACTATTAATTTAGATATTTACTAGGACTTCATTATTGTCAGATAAGTCACTACATATATTTAATTTGTAAAATAATAATTTTTTTTTGGTCATATTAAAAAGTTAAATTGAGCCAATTTTATTTTTTAATATTACTGACAATTTATTGGTCATTTCTACCACATAACAAATGAAATTTGTTTTCCAAATAGATATTGATGTTGCGCTTCAAAACCGATGTTGAAAATTGTTCGTTGACTGCCATTTACAAAATGCCGTCTCGACTTCAAAACTGGTGTCGAAAGTGGTCCTTAGGAAGAACGTTTTTGTCAAAAAGCCCAACAAAGAAATGTAGTAAAACATGATCAGACTTTAAATACAGTTCAAGATACTGGAGGTGTTCGAGCTATGAAAGTTTGAGAAACTGAAGATCAACTGTATAACTTACAATGTTACCTTTATTGTGGCAACTGAAAGCCAGGTGAGCGATACAGGCTCCTTGGAGCCTCTGGTTACTTTATGTTTAAACCATTCGTTCTCTAATAAATTATATCCAAATAAACAATAAAAATTGATTAACTTATCTATTTTATAGTGAAATTTTTAGCAAAATCGGATAAGAAATGGCTTCATAATAATTAATTTTTTGAAAAAATAATGTCGTTTTACAAAAAATAGAGTGACCGAATAATTATTTTAAGTCTCCAGTTACGTTCAATATGAAATTGAAGGTCGATTATTTTGGAATGTCTTATTACGTCATGATGCCCAAGGAACATCGCATTTGACATACTTTTCTAATAAAGTTCACACGTAGTTACCATGATTCTTTATACAACATTTATGTCATTTCCATTGGTAGTGTGCACGGCGTTGTATAAACAACTGGGGGTAGACACCTGCCCCTGATTTTAACAGCTTCTGCGGAACTGCTAATAAAGAGACCAGAACCAAGCCTAGGTGTAGATCATATTCGCTGTCTTACCTTTGCGGCAAGTCGATTTTGATTGGTGTTTCTAATGAAGCTGAATCTAGGCTTCGATAAAATCCGAGGTTTTACAAATGGCTGCGGTAAGTATAAAAACTGGCAAGAGTTAACCATGCAGGATAAGGTAAAGTGAAAATTATATATTTTTGATTTATTCTTAAATGTAAAAGTGAAGTTTAATTATATTTTTTATTGCTCATTGAGAATTTCTGGTTTTAATACTAAATAAACATTTAATCAGATCTACAGATTATTGGAAGGATTGATAATGTTAGATGTTGAATACTGCTAGAAATAATTTTTTTTTGCATGATTAAGATTGTTGGATTCAAAATAGCTCACAAAGTTGATCATGAGACAGCTGTAACTTGATTTAAGCTGTAGATCACCAGGAATAGTGTAGTGGGATGCAATAAATGAATTATTTAATTCTTAAAATCTAGTATGCATTTTAATTATTTGAAGTTTCAAATATATACTGTGATTAAATTTATAATGTCTTTTTGATAAAGTATAAAATTCTTAGATACGATAAGGATATAATATACCTTACCTGCATTAGAAGCTCAAATTAATTAGGAGCTTGATTAAATTTGCTACTTGAGCTATTTTGATGGGACAAGTTCAGTAAAAGAAACAGTATTACTGACAGTAGAATTCACACATGTTGATTATGTCGGAGGTCCAAAGTACTGCACTGAATTTATACGCACAGTCATAAACTCGTAATATTTTATTTATTCATTAATAAATAGTTGAATCTGACAAGAATATTGCGTCCTATATAGTCACCACGACCTGTTATCTTGACGGACCCTTATATATTACGTCTGTTGTACACTTCCATTGAATATAAAGTTGTTACCTTAGATGGTTTAAATTATACAGTAAGGTCCTACTTGTTTATCCTTTAGGTTGTAAAATTGATATCTCAGGTGGTCTCATTAGAACAAAGAGAGTGCAATTTTATAACTGGTCCAAACCAGTCTAATTCTGTTGTACACCCACGTTGCAAATTGGCGGCAGAGGTGGGATGTAATGCAGATTTTCTGAAAGAGAAAAAGTATCTTAATGTAATATTCAGGTGCCACTGGTGAATATACTGATTTTTTCTTTTTAAAATCTAAACATTTTTTTGCTGAATAAATAAATAATTAAAAATGGATAAAAATTCAGGTGAGATAATTAACTCGTAATAACGAGATCAATTATATGTAATCTCGTAATTATCGTAATTATGAGAAAACTATCTCGCACTTACGAAATAAATATGGCGCAATTACCAGCAAATTTTCGCGTAATTATGAGAAAATTACCCCGTAATTACGAGAAAGTTATTTAGTTGTAACGCAATTAAACTCGTAATTATGAGAAAATTATCTCGAATTTACGCAATAACTTTCTAGTAATTACGGGATAATTATCTCATAATTACGATCTGTTATTTGACATCATGTATTTTGAATAGTTGCTTTGGTAGTCTACTGAGTATTCGTTGATATCCCCTTCAATTGCGATATACATTTTACTTATCATATTTTATGCATATTAATGCTTCTAAATTTAATTGTCTTGCTGTTCGATAATTTGTTCAATGAAAGTTAACGATAACCTTTGGCATGTCATCGAAACAATCATTTGATAAAATGTATTTGAACTGCTTTAGGCACGGACCACTTGAGGGTTTGATTTGGAAGGAGGGTTGGGATATTTAGAGAAAAAAAAATAATTATCTGGCACTCACTCTGTCCTTTAGTGAAAAAAAGACTTGCTCAACAAAATCTCTTAGTATAGTGTACATAAGAAATACAAATTGAGCTGTTTTGATACACATTTGTATTAATGAAATAAAGTAATAACTATACTTATTCTTGATATAAGTGCATTTTTTTGTTTCAAATTGTAAAATTTGACCCTTACATTTTAATTTTTTTGAGGGAATAATACTTACATGGTTGAATTATACATATGGATGATTATCCCCTTAAAGTATTCACACTTCGCCGATAGTTCTTTAAATTATCTAGTAAAAGCATTCAGGTGTAACATTAGCTGATCTCCCGTCACTGTTTCGTGAATTCCCAGTCTTCCAAGGCGAAGAATGTTCACCTAGAAAAATTCGAAAGTGGAGTTGGGAGGGATTTCAATCATATATTAAAGTATTATTCCCTCAATGGTTAAAATTTGAGGGTCAAATTTTACAATTTTTCATTACTCATAATACTTACATGCCTATGGATCTTCTCAGTTTCACAAGCTAATCTCGGCTTGAGAATCGAGATGGAGTTTTTTTCGTTACTTCTTCTCTTCATTGTTCATGATTTATTAAATACACAAAACTGTACAGGATAAAAGTCATCATATTTTGTTAAGTTTTTAGACATCTTTTAAGTTTTTTTTATATTTTGAATAAAATCATTTTTCTTCTTCATATTTATATTTGGTATACCTTATAAGATTCCCCTTATATAAACGCATTAGGGGGAAAATCGACAATTTGTCTGTTTTATTTTTCAAAACCAAAAAACGATCTGTTGACCAGTCAACAGTTTTCAGTCTGTTGACCGAAACCGATCTGTTGACCACCTGCCTTATTTTGATTAGTTCAAAAATATCACATCCACATCACATGATCCCCTGTCGTCTGCACAACCGAATTGGTGACGTGAATTGTATCCAGATGAAATAGAGCGTTTTGAACAAAATTGAAAGTTTGCATTTATTACATAATGTAATACAGATGGGTATACCAAGAAAACATATTTCAAAGACTAAAAACATTGAACTTGAAAAGGTACAACAAAACAGTTATAGACTGGGTCCTCTAACAACAGCTGTTTTGTTTGACCCTCTGACTAAACTGTTGCACTCAGCCTTCGGCTTCGTGCAACAGTTCAGTCCTCGGGTAAAAAAAACACCTGTTGTTTTTCGGACCCAGTCAATAACTGTATAATATTACACATTCAATGTACACATTGACGTAAATAGAGTCTTTAGACCAGTCTGCAGTTTCCTAAATGGATTTATCTGACGCTCCATTGATAAGAACTCATGAAGGCCCCAAGGCTCTAGTAGCATGAGAACCAAATTTTGAGTTTTGGCATCTTCTCTAAAAGCACTCTTAATTTTGTTTACAATCCATGAAGAAATTGTTTATGCTGACACAGGTTCATGCGGGGGAGTAAAAGATAAAAACAAATTGTTGACAAAATTGTTTCCTGAACTTTTGAACTTATCTGTCCGCTTTCAGTAATTATAAAACGATCTTTTTTGGATCCAATAATTTATCAGCAGGAAAAGCTGGTACAAATTTCTTCCTTTCAAAATGTTTATGACGGTCTTTTTTGCAATTAATGAAGGAAAGATAACAGGAAACACTTACAATGGCCGAACACTACAATCACATGTCACAATCAACCAGGGAAGTGCGCAAGAAAAACAATAAAATGACAAAAGACAACAAAGACAACGATAGGAACTCGGGATAGCCGGACTTGGCAGCGGAACTAGCAACAGCTAGCGGTAGGGTTAAACCGGTTTAACGGTACCCAAACCTCCCCTTTCTCTATCCTGTTTCCATATTGTATAATAAACATGCAAATTAACCTAATACAGGTAGACCACTAACTCTACGACCACAATCTTGAAAAGGAAAGAATAGACAAAAAGATGGGTCGAGGAGTGCTCGCCGCTTATCTGCTGGCTAGCTCATGCAAGTCCTTTCCTGATAAAAGTTTACTCTTTCTTTTGAACCGTAACCGATTCTTCACAAATACACAAAGACTAAATATCACTGCATCTCCTTAAATAGTTAATTGCAATAAGAAAAGCTGTTTTCCAAATGCACATGCTTCATAGATTCAAAAGGAGAGTGTTTGAGTTTTTTTAGAACCAAAGGTAAATCCCATTCTGGTAATAAAACAACTTTTGGTTGAATTGAGTTTAATACCCCTTTGATAAGACGAGTTATAAAGGGGTGTTGCCCAACTGGAATTTTCTCTACTGGTGGAAAAACAGAGGACAACATTGACCTGTATCCTGCAAACGTTCTGTAATGCAAATAAGTAGGTTAAAAATTATGCGATATCAGTCAGACAGGCACAGTAGGGATTTATTTTTCTTCTACTACACCAGCTATCGTATTTTCGAAATTTGATTGAGTAATCTTTTTGGGTTCCTTTCCTCCGTGAGGCTCTGAGACGTTTTCTAGTTTCTTTAGAAAATCCTTTCTCTTTAATCTGTTTGTCGATAAATTCCATGCAGTTAGTTTGAACACTGCTGGATTTGGGTGATATATTAGTGTATTATGCTGGTGTAATAGTTCTTTTCTGACGGGTAGAGCTCTTGGATAATCTACTAGATATTACAACAGATTCGGATACGATGTCTCCGTGGCCAATGAGGGACAATTAGAATGATCTGACAATAAAACTGACTCAGATGTTGTTATATTTTGGAATGAGGCAAATTGGGGGATAAGCATTAGCAAACATGTTGTTCCATGGTATCGATAGAGCATCTATTGTGTATCAATGGGGATCCAGATTCCAAGCACAATAGATGGGTGTCTATCGATTTTTCGCTGACGCGAAGAGATCGATCAATGGTATTCACAAAATTTGAAAAAGTAATTTGGGTATTTCTTTGTCCAATGATCATTCGGTCGGGAGAATTTGTAATTTGCTTTAATTGTCTGCCAAAATGTTCTTTATTCCTACAATACAGACTGATATCAGCTGAGTTTTATTTTCTATTGCAAGTAGCCAAAGATGCATGGTTCTGGGGAATGAGTTCCACCCTGCGGATTGATGTATCCGATCACTGTGGAATTGTCTGATCTTACTAAGACATTTTTTCTAAGCTCTGGTAGAAAATAGTTAGAGTAAGATAAACTGCCTCCATTTCTAGTGACTTTTGTCTTTTTCTGATCAAAACCCTTTGGACTGTTTGACTGTTGGAAATGTTAGCCCCGTAAACTGGTTTTGATTCATCTATTGTTATTGTTACTGATGTTTTCCATTGTGTTATTGGTCTCCCTTTGAATAGGTGACCATTGAAAAGATCTAAAAATTGAATCTTTTTTTATCTAATTTAGACTGCTTGGTTTCCGATGATATTAGAGAGGATAAAGTATTGGTTGCATGAAGCCATATTACCTTACAAATGTAGATAATCTTCGGCTATTGCTAGACTTTGTTTAAAATTACTCTTACGCCTTTGATTAGTTTGTTTAGACATTCTTGGGTTGGTCGAACGAAACCTTTGTCGAGTTCGAAATCTGCTCTTATGTATGAGTCTTGAGTTAGTTCTATGTTTGATTTTCACACATTTATTATAAAACCTAGGCTTTTAAGGAGATTGAATGCTTTTTCTCGATCTGCATACAATTTTACCTTGTCTTGATTTGCTATTAGCCGATCGTTTAGATAGGCAGCTGTACGAATATTAAAGGCCCTTAGATGTGCTGCTACTACAACGCAAACTTTGGTGAAAACTTGCAAGGCAGAGGTTGGACCGATGCATAGGACTTGAAATTGGTAGCAATGCCTGTTTATGCAAAGCATTAGAAACTGTTTGTGGGTTTTCTGAAAGGGAATTTGAAAATATGCCTCTTTCAGATCTAGTGAAAGAGTCCATCTACTTTCTGAACTAGATTTATGACATTGTTTAAAGAATCAATTTTGAAATGTTTCTTTTGGAGATGCCTGTTGAGAGATCTGTGGTTAATGACAGGTCGTAACATCGCCTGTCTTCTTTGGTACAGAAAAACATGTACTGTAAAAACCTTTCTTTTTTGGTGATCTGGGACTTTTTCTGTTGCGTTTTTTTTCTCAAAAATTTGATCTACTTCTGACAGCTGAATTCGCAAATCTGTCAAATGAACATTTGTATTTCGAATTCCAGTTTCTGGAATTTTTTCAAGACATTCTAATTTGTAACCATCTTTTACTATTTTTAGTACCCATTGATCGTTGGTAATTTTAAAGAAATTTTGCCAAAATATGAGCGAGGCGACCTTCTATAGGACTATGCGGATTCAGATATAAAATATGTACCATTTCCATGTAGTCATTTTGAACGTTGGTTGCGAAAAGAACTCTTCTTGTCAGAGTCATTCTTGTTGATATTTCTTTTGAAACTGTCTGTACCATAAGAACTTTTTGATTCATGACATATGTTTGAATTTTGAGTTTTCAATCCCAGGTATTTTTGGGATTATTCATATTTTGGTTTCAGGAACATGAAAACTTTCTTTTTGGTACCTGTAGTAGAATTTGAAGATTGCTTATTTACAATTTCAGGAATCAGATCTTTGTTTGTTAGTTTTCAATCTTTTTTTGAAGAGTTCCTTGAAAATCATGTCCCAAAAGACAATTCACTAGAAAGTTCCTATCATTGTCTACGTTTGTCTTTTGTCTTATACTTGTTTTTCTTGTGTAGTTCCCGGCTTGCAAATTGTTGCGTGTAATTATAATTTTCAGCCATTGTAGTAGCCATTGTAGGTGTTTCCTGTTATCCATTTTTTAACATTTATATCTAAAACCTTGTCAGATAATTCAGAAATTCAGACACAGTGTCTACTCCTTTTTCTACTAAAGTAGCTTCTCTTCTGATCTTCTATCATGGGGATATGCACCAGTACGACCCAGTTGGTCCATTGATTTAACAGACTTTGAAAAAAATATCTTTGATCATTTGTATAGCTAAGTCCACATTTAGTTCCGACTCATTGCATGTATGCAGTGATTTTCAAGCCCATCTTTGCTGCTGACTGGCCTTTGAAAGCAAATTTTTCAAAAGTTTTGACTGGTTTGGGAAAAGTTTACTCCCCTTAATTTATTTGCTTTGGGACTATGGTGTTTAGACAACATGGAAGCAACTACATCATCAAGTTTAGGTAAAAATTCAAATGTTCATCAGAGTTTTGTTTAACTGGGGAATTTGACTTGTACTCGTCTTATACGAAGTCAATAAACAAGTTTGATCACAATGCCAACTCTCAAATTGTCAATTTGGCTTTGATCTAGAGAAATCCCAGATTCTGAAGTGTCAGCTTTTGTTTTGGCATCTGTTCCAAAAATATCAACTAAAACATTCTTCGGTGTAGTTTTCTTGATATTTTTATTGTTGTCATTTGTATCTTTAGCGCTAGATGATTCTTCCCAAGAATATTTATGAAATCTAGAGGTCCCATGATCCTAACAGAAAAACCTAAAGAGTCTTTCATGTAGAGAATGCTGCCCACCTGATGTGGCAACATCTCTTTCTCGAAACCTCTGTCCGCTGGAAGTAACACTGTCTCTACAACTTTCACCTTGTCCACCTAGCGTGACATGGTTCAAGACTAACTGTTGAAGCAAAGGGAAAATTTGATCCATATTAGTCATTTGCGATGACATTGAACGGATGGAAGCTTTCACCGATTCAATTTCTGCCCTTACATTAGTCTCTGACGAACCAGACGTACCTGCTATATCTGTACGTTCTTCTGAATCCTTCGATTTCGTCGAAGATTTTTTTAAGAAAGTTTTAGCTCCTGACGATCTTTTATTACATCCAGTGGCCGTAGACGATGAAGACTCCTCTTTGTCATGTAACGGCGTACGTTTGGGAGTATTCATTTCTTCTCCCGAAAGAGCGGAGTTGATTAATGGTTCTGCAATAATGGCAAACAAATAACAAAAATAAATCTAAAGTTCGAATACATTAAACAATGAAACACAAAAGGAAAAACTTCCACGTTTCAAAATGCGTGTGAGCACTTTTTGCAGAAAAATAGATTGGGGATTCACTGAATCGTGACGGGAGATCAGCTGATGTTACACCCCGTGTGCTTTTACTATGTAATTAAAAGCACATCCTCAATATCATGATAAGACTAACAAAATGTGGCATTCAAAATTGAATTTTATTACAATGGGTTTTTACATGTTACCGTTTGTTCTGTGTTCATGGAGAAATTGGCTTTTTGAACCAAAGTTAAAAGTTCTGACGGGTACTAAAATAAAATGGTTCCAGTACTAGTAGGTAAATAATTTATGTTTAAAAATGTATTTTCATATAAATTTAGATATAATAAAATTTCACATTTAATAAATCATATTTACTTCTATGACCAAAACTTCTCATAATGGAGAAACACAAATGTCCGTGTTTCCTCATAATTGGGTTAACAATGAACATCATCTCCATGAAAAATCCGAAATATACAAATGTTGCCGTAACGTTATTCAAATAACTTAATACCGAAGTTACTGTGTATTTACTTTCTGCATATGCGCATTTCGACAACTTATGTCTCTTCAGTGGAGATAAAATCTTAATTTTTGGAAGACCAATAACTCAAAGATATTCAAAACTGATAGAGAACAAATACAATTCATATTACGTACTGACCTAGTAGTTTTGGAAATCTATAAAATGTGAGAGACTCGGCTTGGTGAAACGTACTTTAATTTACTAAGCATTGTAGACTAAATGAAACTGTTTTAAAACAAGAGGCTCTCAAGGCTGGCATATGCAGTTAAAATAATCCCAATTGGCTGAAAAGTTTCAGAGAAGATCTTTGAATGTATCTTCTCATAGGGTCCAATGTTAAAACTATGATCCACGCTGGTGGCAATCTTGGATATAGCGCAGATCTGAAAAACAACTTTTTTGCAGGGGACCATCTAAGGGATATTGTGGCCAAGTTTGGTTTTAATTGGCCAGGTAATTTCAATGGAAAAGATCTTTGAAATTATTTTCCGATAGGGTCCAATGTTAAAACTATGATCCCCGCTGGTCGCCATCTTGGATATAGTGCGGACCTGAAAAACAACTTTCTTGAAGGGGACAATCTAAGGACTATGGTTGCCAAGTTTGGTTTTAATTGGCTAAGTAGTTTCAGAGGAGAAGATCTTTAAAAGTATTTTCCCATAGGGTCCAATGTTAAAACTATGATCCCGCTGGCGGCCATCTTGGATATAGCGCGGATCTGAAAAACAACTTTTTTGCAGGGGACCATCTAAGGACTATTGTGGCCAAGTTTGGTTTTAATTGGCTAAGTAGTTTCAGAGGAGAAGATCTTTAAAAGTATTTTCCCATAGGGTCCAATGTTAACTGGCAGCCATCTTTGATTTCGCAAGGTTCTGAAAAACAACTTTTTTGCAGGGGACCATCTAAGGAATATTATGGCCAAGTTTGGTTTTAATTGGCAGAGCAGTTTCAGAGGAGGGGATCTTTGAAAGTATTTCCACATAGGGTCCAATGTGAACTGGCAGCCATCTTGGATTTCGCAAGGATTTGAAAAACAATTTTTTTGCAGGGGACCATCTAAGGACTATTGTTGCCAAGTTTGGTTTTAATTGGCTAAGTAATTTCAGAGGAAAAGATCTTTAAAAGTATTTTCCCATAGGGACCAATGTTAACTGGCAGCCATCTTGGATTTCGCAAGGATCTGAAAAACAACTTTTTTGCAGGGGACCATCTAAGGAATATTGTGGCCAAGTTTGGTTTTAATTGGCAGAGCAGTTTCAGAGGAGGGGATCTTTGAAAGTATTTCCACATAGGGTCCAATGTGAACTGGCAGCCATCTTGGATTTCGCAAGGATCTGAAAAACAACTTTTTTGCAGCGGACCATCTAAGGACTATTGTGGCCAAGTTTGGTTTAATTGGCCGAGTAGTTTCAGAGGAGAAGATCTTTGAAATTATTTTCCCATAGGGTCCAATGTTAAAACTATGATCCGGCTGGCGGCCATCTTGGATATCGCGCGGATCTGAAAAACAACTTTTTTGCAGTGGACCATCTAAGGACTATCGTGGCCAAGTTTGGTTTTGATTGGCCAAGAAGTTTCAGAGGAGAAGATCTTTGAAAGTATTTTCCCATAGGATCCAATGCTTAAACTATGATCCCGCTGGCGGCCATCTTGGATATAGCGCGGATCTGAAAAACAACTTTTTTGCAGGGGACCATCTAAGGACTATTGTGGCCAAGTTTGGTTTTAATTGGCCCAGTAGTTTCAGAGAAGAAGATCTTTGAATGAAAAGTTTATGCCGGACAGACGACGAACGGACGGACGACGGACGGAAAGTGATGGCAAAAGCTCACCCTGGCTATAGACAGGTGAGCTAAAAAGGAGTAGGTCCGTGTGCTTTTAACCAAGATACAAGACATAAAAAAATTGGCAGGAAATGGAATTTTCTGGATTTTCCCATAATTTAACATTAGGACTTTTGTGTCTTAGAGCTTTAATCAAGAATTTAATAATAATCTTGTAAGGTGTCTTAATTTGTCCTATAAAACATATTCATGAAATAAAAAAGTGGGGGTCCATGTGCAATATTCTTTAAGCCATTGAACTGGACAAAACCAGAGGACTTCCGAAATCTGACACAAATTCAAAAATGTGACGATGGAGCCACCGTAAAAGAATACCAGAATAAGTATATCAGGATTAAATATATGTTGCTTGATATACTTATATGCAGTTATATTGGTGGACATTTTCTAATGTTTACTTTATTGAATTTTTTCACCATTTTATGAAGACTAACCCCAAAGATTAATTTTTGATGTCTTGAAATAAAGATTATTCATTTTATTTCCTAACTTCATCTGATCAACAGTTGTTATTGGGCCGTCAAAAAATTGAGGTCAAGCTAAAACAACTTTATCTTCCAAACAGATTTGACTTTATAATCTGTGTTCCCAAATATATGATGTTCCTATATCAAAAGTTTCATGATATATTTTTCATTGAGCGTGGTTAAGAGTATAAACCTTGTGCAAGTGATATCTTGCTTTGCTTTTCGATACTTTTGTCACAGACAAGACACATGTAATAAAAACCCTTACTTAAATACAGGCCTTCTGGCTACATCTTGTGGCGATATTACCGCAATATTGTGGCAACATTCTGGTGACATGTTGCAGTAGTATTGCGGCTATATTAGAATTTGTATGTAAATTAATTTTGCAGCAATATCACCAGAAACAATGTTGCGGCTATATTGCAGCAATATTGCGGTAATATTACAGCAACATTTCATTAATGGGGAAAAACATAGTTGCGGCAATATTACCGCAACAACCTTCCTTATTTATCAGTGTTGCAGTAATATTAACGTTGCCGCAATATGTGTAATTTTTATATATTTCATACACACTATGATTATTTTAACATGCATATGACTATATTCTACAGCATGAAAGATAAATTTTCACCTACTCATTTTCATATGTAACAGAAATGCTTTAAGAATGTAGCATAATTTAAATATCAAATAGGTTCTATCTGAAATCTATGCTGTGCAAATCATGCAAAAAATAATTATAGCTCATGCTGATGATAACATACAGCAGGGCTTGAATACCAAAGATGCTCATTTTTAATCCTGAATTATAGTTTTTATATTGTAGTATCAGTAAAAGTTGATGAAAAATGTCAGATCTATTCAGTAATAAATTCACTTCACCAACTATGGAATTTTCAATATCATATTATAAGGGGATGTATAAAGATGAATATTATACTTTACCATTAATTTGTCACATTTGGCTTTGTTAACACTACCCCCCCTCCCCCACCCCCGTCCATATAACAGTATATGGACTGGCAGCCCAGTCCATATAATATATTGTGACCTCAAAATTATTTTTTTCTACTTTGTAATGAGCTATTTCAGATTACAGTGTTAAGGTGTTTAATTTTGATTCAATATAATCTGATATCTCCACGTGCATATCTCAGACCAATACACATCATAAAATAGTAATGGTGGATTACATGATACCAGCCACGTTTCACAAAATTTTGAGTATCAAGGGGCGAAACTCCAGAACCCCTTGGACCTCTGAACCCATATTCGAACTCGACCTGAGTTTTGTGATGAACAAGCTACATACCAAGTTTGAAGACTGTATGTTATTCCGTTCAAAAGTTATCAGTCGGAAACCTTCGGGGGACGGACAGACGGACGGACGGACTTTTTTGAGTGAAATAGAATTAAACTAGTGTACATTTCTGGTATTAAAGTATAATATATCAAATAGTTCATGTCAGTTGGGCCAAATTGCAGTTTATGGACCTTATGGTCACCCCAAAAATACTATATGGACCTCAGCTTCCCTTCGGTCCATAAACTATTTTGGGGGTGACTATTTGGTCCATAAACTGCCATATGTCCCTCATTGCCATGAACGATTTGATAAATATATAATAAAATATTATTACACTTTATATAATGTGCAATGTTAAAATTAATTCATGATTCCAATTAATATTCCACAATTTTCTATATGCACACATACATATAATGTCACATGCAAATATTTCTCATTGTTCATATCTTTTCCTTTGTTTGAAATAAATGATTAGGAGCCAAAATTTCTTTTGTTAGGTCACATTTGATTGGTACTTTTCAAACTTTGGATTTTATTAGCTGTGACTTTGTGTTGCCACAAACCTGGCAACATTGTGTCTGCATTCCACAAGTTTTGGTAACATTTGTGGCAATATTGTCAAAAAACTATCTTCTGGTGATATAAATTTGTTGCCAGACTGTCACCAGAACAATTTCTGGTAACATTTCTGGCAATATTGCAAGAAAACTTACTTCTGGTGATAAAAATGTCACCAGAAGTTGTCGCCGCTAGCGGTAACATTTGAAAGAGTGTATAACAACAGTTATGGTGACAAAAAGATGTTGCTGCAATATTGTGGTAATATTGCCACAACTATTTTGGTTTGGAAAGGGAGAGTTTTGATTTTTTTTTTCTCTAGTGTGACAGTGTTTTACCAGCAGACTTGGCTCCTTGAGCTAGCTGGCAGTTTAGCAGCGAGCACCCCTAGACACATCTTTAAAAGTTACCCCTCGTCTTTTTCTCTCCTTTCAAATTGTGGTCATTGAGGTAGTAGTTTACCTGTATTGGGTTTTATTTGTATGTTTATTATACTATAGGGAAACAGGACAGATAAAGGGGTTTTGGTTACCCATAAAACGGTTTAACCCTTCCTCTGGCTTTTGCTAGAGCTGGTCCAGCTGTCCTGGGTTCCTATCGTTGTTTATGTTTAATGTCTTTTGTCTTATTTATGTTTTTCCTGTGTAGTTCCCTTGCAAATCATGGCAAGTTATTGTAATTTTCAGCCACTTTAGATGTTTTCTGTTATCCATTTTTTAACATTTACCTCAATAACAATTAGATAACTTATTAAGCTGATAGTGTGATGTAATTTTGATGATAACAACTTTTGTCTATTGTGTCTAAAATCATCATTGTTTTCACAGTTTCTGGTCTATCAACATATATAATGCTTGTCTGATAAAATTTCAGTGATTAAAACTCTAGCTGTGCCAAAACTTGTTCACTTACTTACCGGTACATCATTATCAAATTTAAGTCCAATCACGATGAATGAATTAAATGAACTTTTCAACAATTTCATATGGGATGGGAAACCAGATAAAATAAAAGATCTACATTGATTGGGGATTACTGGAATGGTGGACTTAAGATGATACATCTTGAATCATTTAATTCTTATCTTACAGTAGGTTGGATCAAACGTTTTATGTGTGATAAGGATGGTATCTGGCAAAAAATATTTGCCACCGAACTGCTGAACTTTGGGGTGATCGAATTTTTTATTTAGACAAGTCAAAACTTAATGAAGTTGTACCTAAAGTTAGAAATCCGTTTTGGAAAGATGTTCTTCAAGGCTTACACAATGTGAAGCCAATTACCAAAATGAATATCGAGGATATTTTATCACTTGATATTTTGAATTTTGTTTCCATTGATGAATTTAGTTATAATATCAGATGGCAAACGTATGGAATAAAAAACTTGTGTGATTTAATTGATAAGACAGAAATGATTTCTATACTTTTACAAAAATTGGACAGATATGTCAAACTCAAAATTTCATGAAATATCACAGCCTTATGGAGAATTTAAGGAATTTTTACATTGATTCTTTTCATGCATCAGATGTATTTATAGAAACAATATCTTCAAAAAGTTCATTAAAATATATTGATGCGAATTTAATACAAAATATTGTTGAGCAACCAGTGAAAAAAGTTGCCAAATGGGAAGAAGCATTAAACTGTGAGTTAGCCGGCTTGAATAAATATTTTATTATTTTAAAAAGATGTTGTCCTAATCCTTACTTAACAATTTTTCAATATAAATTATTACATCGCATTGTTCCAACAAACAGTTACTTATACAAGATACACATCAAAGACTCAAATATATATACTTTTTGTAAGACTGGCGTAGAAACAATTGAACATTTATTTTACGATTGCTCAGTGGTAACTAACTTTTGGGCTCAATTTTTTATTTGCTTAAAAAGATACTATACAAATGCTACACAGGACAGATTACAAGTACTACTTGGTTTCACAGAGGAAACTCCTCTCTTAAATTTATTACTAATAATTGCTAAAAACTATCTTTTCAAATGCAAGTTGGATGAAAAAATGCCTAATCTTAGAGATGTTGAATTTAAAATAAAAAAATATATGTCCTTAGAAATATTTATTGGGAATGAGAATAAAAATGTTCATAAAGCTGCAACATTCTGGACCCCTGTTCATGAGATATTTCCTTGATTTGTAAATTTATTTACTTATTTTTCTTTCTTCTGTCCCCAAATGGAGCTTGCCAAACAATATAGATTTTGATTATTTGTAATGATTAATTGATTTCTTTTTCTTATAATATTATGTTTGTATACCTTATGAAGAATGAGTAGCCAAAGTGAGTGAGAGTGTAGAAGGATGATCGTGTGAACTTTTTGGTAAATAAAATTATGCATAATGATATCAATGGTTAAAAAACACATTTTACAGTCAACTTATTACATGTTCAGAATTTAAAAACCCCATTACACTCTAGTCAGGTGGTGATGTAGGGGTATATGTAAAAGCCTTACTGCAAAAACAAATAAAAAAAACGCTTGTATGATATCTATTATTGCCAATGTTTTATGAACACTTACAAAAATAACAATTTAACATCAAATAAATTTCCTTTATTTCATATATATATATATATATATAACACATGTACTTTTATACATTCACTTATTTTTCTTCAATTAACAACCTCATTCCATTCTACAATAAATAAATATATAAAATATAATAAAACAAAAACAGACAAAAAAATCATATCACATTGTACTCTTATGATAGGCACTAATAATGCATTTACTTAATTACTATATATGCAGAAATTACTGCAGTGTTTCATTTCATTCCAGAAATGTGTGATCTACCTGGAATAGAAATGATGGTGATGATGGTTGCGGATCCAGACTTTCTGCTAAGGTGGCCCGACTCATATTTTTTCCAAAAGGGGGAAAGGGGGGGGGGGGATTAGGGGGCTATGGGCAGAACCCAATTGAAGGATTGAAATTACACATAAAACAAGAAAATTAATGCATAATTGGTCAATTTTCATCTTTCAGAGCTCCAAACTCAAAACACATACCAAATTATTTTAATTAGAGAAAAGCCTTAAGCTCTCATTTTTGAATCAGTTGTTCCATCTTTTTGCACTTGAGGTTTTAAAATATCTCAAAAACTGAAATAACCACCTGTACAAATTTGCAGAATTGCAAAAACAAAGTATGAAATTATTTCTGAATTTTCAGCAATAAAAAATCACAGTAGCATAATAAAACCTCTGTGAATAAGGCCCAATAGACAATTCTTAAGTCTATAACCAGTATATTTTGGATGTTTGGATTTTTGATATAGAAATATACAATTCAAGTCATATTTTCAATGTTTGATTTTCTCATGAAAAAGTAAAGTTGTTTTAGGCTTTTTAATGACTTAATGTTTGCATTAATATTTATTACACTAAATGTCAGATAATTGAGTATTAAACTTCAAAGGTGGAAATAGGGATTATTGTAAATAACTTATCTTTATCATTTTGGCTAAAAGGCATGTCAAGAAATGAACATGTATTAATTATGTAATATTAACAGATTTGGGGTTTTTGTGAAAATTGTTCTATTGTTAAGGGAAATTGATTTTAGAATTAAGATTAATTGGGGTATAAAATAGTTCATGCAACTATTTGTTTTATGTTATTCTCATGTTTTTGATGTGTTAACTGCATTTATACTTTCATGATATTTTAATTTCATTTATTGCATTGATTCTAGAATTTCAGTATTTTGATTATGCATTGATATTTGTGTATTGTGTTTGAATTATTTTTTATTAACGATTTGCATTTATTTTTATTACATATATGATATATATCTTAATGAACTATATATTTTATTTTTCAATGAGCTCATTGATACCTAGGTAGGATTTAGTCTATATCAGTGAACTTCTAAGAACTTCCAGATATAGACAGTCCATACCAAAAGATATTATTTTTCTTGTTTTTATGCATTGCATTTTATTTAATTAACAACTTGAATGTTGACAGTGTTTATGATTTTTCTTCCATGATTTGTGTTTTATTGTGTGCATGCTTATGTTATTTTCATGTTTTATCCAACACATGTATTTTATTAAATATTTAGATTGCGGAGCAATCTAGTGAAGGAGGGAGAGTGTATAACCAGTATATTTTGGATGTTTGGATTTTTGATATAGAAATATACAATTCAAGTCATATTTTCAATGTTTGATTTTCTCATGAAAAAGTAAAGTTGTTTTAGGCTTTTTAATGACTTAATGTTTGCATTAATATTTATTACACTAAATGTCAGATAATTGAGTATTAAACTTCAAAGGTGGAAATAGGGATTATTGTAAATAACTTATCTTTATCATTTTGGCTAAAAGGCATGTCAAGAAATGAACATGTATTAATTATGTAATATTAACAGATTTGGGGTTTTTGTGAAAATTGTTCTATTGTTAAGGGAAATTGATTTTAGAATTAAGATTAATTGGGGTATAAAATAGTTCATGCAACTATTTGTTTTATGTTATTCTCATGTTTTTGATGTG
>MJUU01023300.1:87959-102725 GCA_002080025.1 Modiolus philippinarum
GAATATAACGAACAAGCTTATAACAAATTTACTCATATAGCAAAGTTTTTTTAAATCCCCAGCTAAAAGCCTTTTAGATTCATTACAATTTATTAGTTTATAAGGAATTTGCTTCTGTTATAGCGAAGTGATTACTGATCCCCATGATAAATAATTACGTGTACTCTTTGTCGGATATTACGAAGTCCAAATCACATGGACATTGTCAGCTAAACTCGGTTTTAATGCTCTGTGTAAAGCTGAACCTATTATTACACAATGATCAGAAGATTTTAATCATTGTTTAATTGCTGGACAATAGGATAAGCTTAGTTCGGCACATACATCCAAGGTTCAATTTATCGCTGTGAAGAGTGTGCAAATGCCCAATGGTAAATTGTTAGCCACGCGTATCGAATGGTCAAAATGTGTAATTTTGATTTAATCAGCAATCAAATCTAATCAATTAATTCAGACAGGTAAAGTTTTGTTCATTTTTATTTTGGTTCCAATATGGCTTTGCCATCTCGAAAAAAAAAAATTCTTGGAAACAAAATATGAAATTATTCAATATGCCGAGAAAGATCTAGAAAATCAGCCTGAAATGACATCGTCGAAATTTGACATATACAAAGTACTCTTAACTCTTAGCATATATTGAAAATATGTACGAACAAAATAAAATTTTGTGATTAAAACGTTAAAATAAATGAACTTGTAAAATAACATGGTTTTTATTTATAATACATGTTCATCTATTAAAACGAAATTTGTTATATAATATAACTAACTTCGCTATAATAGAACGAATTTCGCTTATAACGAATTTATCTCACCAGTCCCCTGAAATTTGTTATAAGCAAGTTTTACTGTACCAATTCCCCACTATCATGACTATCAACTTAAATGTTTTCATGAAAAATGTTAACAAACAGTAAAAGTATGGACTTGATCAAAAACATATTGAAAACCGATTTGATGATGTCAGAATTTGTTCAGGAAACAAAGTTGCTATGTGTATGGCCAGTGTTGATGTTTTCATGGAATTGCAGACTTTGTAGGTATGTGTTGAAGGTGTTAGGTCAGATATTTGTGTATTTATGCCCCCATTTATTTTGCTTTCATTGTTATCCTTTTGGATATTCAAATATCTTGTGTTTATCATATATAGAATTACATTTGCAGATTTTTATTTTTTTTTTTTTCATAGAACTGCTGACTTTTCATTAGTTGATTCTTAGCAATGTTGTGTTTCATATCTCGTTGAAATTGCATCTTACCATCAACATGATGATGACAGTGATGGTATAATATGCTGAGTTATTTAAGATATGATCCCTCAGAAATGAAATGAAACTCAATAAAGCTACCTTCTACAATTTACATGCAATGATTCAACAAAAATGAAGCAATTAGTTATCAAATAACTTGATTTTTACCTGATTGGAAATCTTTAAACTTTGGATTTCTTTTTGTAGTGTTGCAATTCTCATTGCCTTGACAGGGTATTCTTTATCCTGAAAAACAAATTTTCAACATAATATCAACAACTTTAAGACACATCCAATTAATTACCTTAAATGTTCAAACCCATTATATTATTTGGATTGACCTTACTAAGAAAAATATTCTTAATAAACCTATTTACTGGAGCTATATAATGAGCAGAAAAATTGTAAAATTATACTGTAATTATTGAAATTTTGGGATGAAGGTACTTTCACCTATATCTGAAGTGAAGCAAATTCTTTGAAAAGTCTATGAAATAATATAAATAGTATAAATGTATTTCATTGTTTTTGGAATGTATTTCCTAACTGCATGTTTTTTTTTTGATAAACCTGCACTAGTTTTTTTTAGCTTATTTTATTCATAATAATTTTTTTTTTCATGAATGAGTATCATTACTTATAACAAACCTTGTAATTTAACAATGTATGAAGTTCATCTTGTCTGTTCCTTAACTTTAAATCTAATATATCTACTTTCTCTTCTAGTGCTGTAAAACATTTAAATAAAAGTTTTATTATTGTTTTATTTATATTTGCAAAATAATTGTGCTATTCTGACAGACTGGACAAAATAAAATCAAGGAAAATCCTGTTTGCTTGTTTTGGATTAGCATCATATCATTTTATCAATAAATTGTTTGTAAATTAAGGTATATAGACACTAATTTTCTTACCGATGAGATTTTGCTATAAGCTATCAAATTACTGTTCCAACACAAAAATCGAACCTTACCTGTATGAGACTCTTTATTTTTCAAATAGCAATTTAACTGTGCAGCACAACAGTGTCTATCTACATTAATTTAATAATACCAATGTTAAAGGGTAAAACATTTCCATATTAAGGGAAAAAACATCTACTGAAACAAAATAATCAGCACTGTATGTACCTTGTAATATCATTTGAGTTCTCTCCCTTGTTTTCTCTAATTCATCCTTTGCTTCCCTGTGTTCTATATCAAAATTTGTGTTCAATGTTGATATTCCTCCCTAAAACAATCAAATTTGTATATTACTGCATGGACATATTCTAGATAATTCATGAAATATAACCAAGAAATGCATATTTTTATGAAATTTTAAGCAGTTGCTCTAGCCTGCTCATTGGTTGTTTCTTGCAAATTAAATCAATATGTTGAAGATTTGGACAATAGTTTTACTGAAGGTACATATTTGAAATATATATATTTATCCTGCATTTTTCATGTCTTATTTTTACTATGTATTTCTCAATCAACATATTTATCATTTATTTCTCAAGTATTACATTTACCCTGGATTTTTCATGCATGATATAAACCCTTTATTTGTCCTATATTTACCCTGTATTTCACATGTAATATTTTTACCCTGTAATTCTAATTTACCATATTAATCCTGTTATCAGATTATCCATGTATTTCTTGTGTATATAATATTTGATCTGTGTTTCTCATGTATTATTTTTACCCTGTAATTCTCATGTACCATATTTACTCTGTATTTCTCAAATATTTTACCCTGTATTTCTCATGCACCGTATGTACCCTGTATTTCTCATGCACCGTATTTACCCTATATTTCTCATGTATTATATTTACCCTGTATTTCTCATGTATTATATTTACCCTGTATTTCTCATGTATTATATTTACCCTGTATTTCTCATATCTCCTAAGTATAGCTTTAACATCATCCAATATCCCATGTTCTTCTGTCTCGATACCTTCTCTCATTCTTACATTTTCATGTAATCTTAAGAAAGTTAAAGATACCATTGCTCAATGTACTACATGTGAAGAAAATAAAAAGTACAAATGAGCCAAGTTTTATAAGATAGGAATAAGAGTTAATCTTCACACAGAATTTTAGCAGTTCAAGTAAGAATGCATCATCTGTTGTTGTATAGGGTCTGTGAGTCTTCTTCTGTTTTGAAACTTTTGGGTTCATGATTTGTACTTGGAAGATGCATTTGCATTTGCAACAAAAATATATGATGTTGAAAGTCACAATCCTAAATTATCATGTTTAGGATAGAAACTTTCCTGAGTTAATGCAATGTTACTGTGAATTTTCTGATTTACATACCTTTTTGACTCTGAATTTCATTTTATATTAAGCTTTTTTTTAAATGGGCAAAACAAGAAAATGAAGACAACTATTCCCATTTCCAGAACTGACCATCTATGACAAATTACATTCTAAATCAATACATTTATTTTATTGTAAAACTTGAACAGTTATGTTTATGGTGAAAGTAGTATATATTGATCCCTTTATAAGGCAATAAGGCCTTTAAAAAATACCTGTGTTTCCGGTAACATACTCTTCAAAATTAGGGTCGGTAGGTAGGCATTTTTTTTATATTTCCAAAACTTTTTATATAGACATATAGAGAGTAACTTCTGGACTTTAACAGTGCTTCTTTAAAAATTGCCAAAAAAAATTTTGAGTAGGCATTTTTTAGCCCAAAAAATCTAGGGTCGGTCGGGTTACCAGAAACACAGATTTTTTTTATTCTGCCTAAAACATAAAGGATACAGTTCAAAACATCTTTTCTTGTATTCTTCATTTGTCTTCTTTCTTGTTCTTATCCTTAGCTGTAACCAAAAAAAAAAATTAAGCTACTTTCAAAATGAAACAAGAGCTGTCGCCGAATGGCAGCCAAATATACCCCCCGCTCACTGAACCCTGAATCCATATGGTAAGTGCAAAATTAAGTTGGTGTGGACACAATACAGTGTTGACACAGTACAAGTGTGGACACAATACAAGTAAGGGCACAATGATATAATCTTCAAGAAAGAACTTTTCACAAGGGTTCCGATGAAAACACTCCGTCTAAATCAGACAAATATAAAATTCACCCGATTTTCAGCCTATTTGACATTTTACACATCTACATATAGTGTTCTTCCTTCGTGTAAAGTTTCATCAAAATCCTTCAAGTGGATTAAGAGGAGTTATGAGTACGAGGTAACCCATTCATAGGGAATCAATGAAAGTCAAATTATCTCCCCTTCCTGGTTTCTGACAATTATCATATTCCTTCATGCACATCTCCATATAGTGTTCTTACTTTGTGTAAAGTTTCATTAAATTCCTTCCAGTGGATTAAGAGGAGTTGCGCTTACAAGGTAACACATACATGGGGAATCAACGAAAAGTCAAAGTCGGATTATTTCCCCCTGCTGGTTTCAGACCATTATTATATTCCTTCATGCACACCTCCATATAGTGTCCTTTCTTTGTGTAACATTTCATCAAAATCCTTCAAGTGGTTTAAGAGGAGTTGCACTTACAAGGTAACCCATACATAGGGAATCAACGAAAAGTCAAAGTCAATTTATCTCCCTTTCCTGGTTTCAGACAATAATTAAATTCCTTCATGCACATCTCCATATATGCGCTTACAAGGTAACCCATACATGGGGAATCAATGAAAAGTCAAAGTCCAATTATCTCCCCTTCCTGGTTTTGGACAATAATTATATTCCTTCATGCACATCTCCATATAGTGTCCTTCCTTTGTGTAAAGTTTCATCAAAATCCTTCCAGTGGTTTAAGAGGAGTTGCACTTAAGAGGTAACCCATAAACAGGGAATCAATGTTAAGTCAAAGTCGGATTATCTCCCCTTCCTGGTTTAAGACAATAATTATATTCCTTCATGCATATCTCCATATAGTGTCCTTCCTTTGTGTAAAGTTTCATCAAAATCCTTCCAGTGGTTTAAGAGGAGTTGTGCTTACGTGAAGTGTGGACAGACGGACAGACGGACAGACAGACAGGGCGATTCCTATATACCTCCCCAAACTTTGTTTGCGGGGGGTATAAAAACAAAATGATGACCACCCAAAACAGCTAAAATATCTTCAGTACTAACACCTTCATTGATGAGCTAGTAGAAAACAAATAAACACTACACCAATATCAGTAAAAAAGACATATTCTCTGATGATGAGTTGGTCTAAATGTAATGGTATTACTGAAGCACCGATTGCAACATTTATTTCCAACACCTATTGTCAGCATACCAAATACATGGAATATTCTTTGAAATTACAAGCAATAAAAACTTAACTTGAATAAGACTGGATGATTTAGATAGTTTAAAATATCTTCAAACACTAAAAAATATGGGTAAATTGAAATTAAAGCTGTCACTGCTCCAACTTGTTTGACCTTTTTAAAAGTAACAATCATTCTGGTCTAGAGCCAAAATTTCAAAGTATTTACCTTTTTTTACAAACTTGATTTTTGTAATCTTCTTACCCAATAAATTCAATATATAAAGAAAGATTCATAGGTTGCTGTGCAAGTTATTTTGATACAGATGTTTGGAAGTTACAAATTTAACACTTTTATTCCTTTTAAGGCATTTTTGCCCATTTATTTCACTATTTTGATGGAAAAAATCTAGCTTAGAGTATTTAACTTTATCTCATACTTTCTGAAAAGTTGTAAATAGAATGAATGAACAATTTCCACCACAGAAAATCATATGTTCGTGTTGCTATAGGAAAGTTTTGTCCCATTTTCAAGCTTTTCAGGAGCAATTTCAGCATTTTCAGATTTCCCTAAACGTAGGTAATCAACGATTACAAAGTTCAAAAAATATAGGTCAAAGTGATCTAATTTTGCCTGGATCCTGACCTACCGCCAAAGATGCATGCACATGCAAGGTTAGATGATCATACAATGTACAGTTACTAAGATCTGAACTCAGAAGTAAACTTGAATGCAAGATCATGCGGAAAATATAGGTCAAAGTGACCTTATTTTGCCTGGATGCTAACCTACCTTCAAAGATGCATGTACATGCAAGGTTAGATGATCGTACCATGTACAGTTACTTAGATCTGAACTAGGACGTAAACTTGAATGCAAGTCAATCATGCGGAAAATATAGGTCAAAGTGACCTAATTTTGCCTGGGTGCTGTCCTACTGCCCAAATGCATGCACATGCAAGGTTAGATAATCCTACCATGTACAGTAACTTCGATCTGAACTTGGACGTAAACTTAAATGTAAGTCAATCATTCTGAAAATATAGGTAAAGTGACCTTATTTTGCCTGGATGCTGACCTACCCCCAAAGATGCATGCACATGCAAGGTTAGATGATCCTACCATGTACAGTTACTTAGATCTGAACTAGGACGTAAACTTGAATGTAAGTCAATCATACGGAAAATATAGGTCAAAGTGACCTAATTTTGCCTGAATGCTGACCTACCATCAAAAGCATGCATGTGCAAGGTTAGATGATTGCACCATGTACAATTACTTAGATCTGAACTCGGACGTAAACTTGAATGGTAGTCGATCATGCAGAAAATATAGGTCAAAGTGACCTAATTTTGCCTGGATGCTGACCTACCATCAAAGATGCATGCACATGCAAGTTAGATGATCCTACCATGTACAGTTACTTAGATCTGAACTCGGACGTAAACTTGAATGTAAGTCAATCATGCGGAAAATACAGGTCAAAGTGACCTAATTTTGCCTGGATGCTGACCTACCATCAAAAATGCATGCACATGCAAGGTTAGATGATCCTACCATATACAGTTACTGAGATATGAACTCGGACCTAAAATTAAATGAAAGCCAGTCAAGCGGAAAATAAACGTCAAAGAGATCTAATTTTCTTGGAGTTTGTGAGATGCAAAATGCATCTGTACGCAAAGTTTGATGACCCTACCCTTCATAGTTACCACGATATATACCTAAATGCAGATGCAGACGCGGACGAAGACGTAGACGCGGACGTGGACGCCGGGGGTACTCCAATACTCCTCCTCAACTTTGTTGAGGCGAACTAAAAATGTAGATTTTCAACATTTTTACCAGCTAAGGGTTTAAACTTTATTTGTTTTGTGATTTTTTTTATTGAAAAAATATGTCATTTGTTTTGTGATTTTTTTATTGCAAAAATATGTAACGCTATCTTTAAAAGAGTTAAAATAAATCTTATGTGCATGTTTTTTTCATAAAATACCTTTTTCTAACCCAAACTTTTTTTGTGAAAATTTGACATGAATCCACCAGCCACTTATGTCATAAATCTTCAGTTTGTGATTACTCTGAAACTTCTTAAATAGAAATGAATAATTTTTGGAGACGATTTAAAGATAAACACAAATTTTGTAAATTCAATGCTTTCATACATAAAATATAAATAATTTTGAAGTTATTTCCAAACAAGATTTCAACGAGACCGAAACATGACCAGAATACATCCTTAATAATTTGTAAAGTGGATTAGTAAAAATAATATGCATTTTTAAAGTCACATTTTAAATACTTAATATAAATAATTCACCTCAAGGATTTTGATTCTTTCATTTCTTTCTTTATCTAATTCTGCTTGTTTGGCTGCCTCCTTCTTTTCTCTGTATGTTGGAACATATATAGCTTTACTTTGGTCCGCAGATTTCACTCGCCCAACAACAAATGACCTGCTTGCTAAAAGTTAAATACATATAATTATTGCAGTTCAATAAATTTTCATGATTATGATACATTTATAAACTGTATAGAAAAACAAACTTTATTTAGTATTTTTTTCTCAATAAATTCATTTTTAGCTCATCTGACCCAAGGGTCAGTGTGAGCTATTGCCATCACTTGGCGTCCGTCGTCCGTCCGTCCGTTAAACTTTTCACATATTCATCTTCTCCTCTGAAACCATTGAAGCAAATTCTACCAAACTTTACAGGAATGATGTATGGAAGGTNATGCATTTTTAAAGTCACATTTTAAATACTTAATATAAATAATTCACCTCAAGGATTTTGATTCTTTCATTTCTTTCTTTATCTAATTCTGCCTGTTTGGCTGCTTCCTTCTTTTCTCTGTATGTTGGAACATATATAGCTTTACTTTGGTCTGCAGACTTCACTCGTCCAACAACAAATGACCTGCTCGCTAAAAGTGAAAATACATACAATTATCATACATAGCTTTACTTTGGTTCGCAGACTTCACTCGCCCAACCACAAATGACCTGATCACTAAAATTTAAATACATATAATTATTGCAGTTCAATAAATTTTCATGATTATGTTACATTTATAAACTGTATAGAAAAACAAACTTTCTTCAGTATTTTTTTCTCAATAAATTCATTTTATTTATTTATTATCACACTCAAAGTTAACTATCTGGAAAAGTAGCCTGTGTTTTTCTTTTTCAATTTTACAGAACTGTAATGTCTGGCAATATTGATTTTTTTTTAGAATTTTACTTTTAAAACATTTGATTTTTGTATTATTTTCTGCAAATTTCGAACAGTTGAGGGGCAAGTCTTTAAAGACACTTAAAGACACTTTCATGTCTCTTAACAGAGTTTACACTTTGTTGAAAGTACATTCGTAGCCTTAATCAGCTGAAAATCTAGTGGTATAAAATCATCTCCCTTCTAGAAAAACTCTCCCGTGATTATAACATTTTCTGATCAAAATAAGAGCATGGCGACGAAAGTAAACTACCGACAAAATGTTAAGATTAAAAAAAAGAAAGAGACGAATACAATATTTAGTTCAAACGTCATTCAATTACCAGACTTTGCTCTGTAGGGAAAAATGCTTAAACTTGTCCACAAGAAGGATTGATACGAGAATTTCTTAAATAATTAACTGTCGTGAAAAAAATATTCATTTGACAGACTGGTCAAAATCAATTGCTATCGGGTGTTAAAATGCATGTACCCTGACAAAATTGTATGTACAGATAGATTTTTTAACATACATCATTTATAGACCAATTTAGTGACGATTACCACATAAGAAACGATGTCATCCAAAAGGTCTTTCGTTGTTGCTAAGAAAATTATGTTGGCCTGAAACAGCGCCATTTACCTTTTATGCCCATGATCTCAAAGGTAATCATCATCACAAGATTTCATTGGTTTAATGGTCAAGTCTACGTATCAATCAGGAAAAAGAGGCGTGTCTTCATTGAAAGAAACCACGTGTATGAGTGAGTAGTAATCAATTTTGTAAACAAAAGCAGAAAGTAAAGCAGCGAAATATCGTCTTTTTTTTTATTTATTGTATCTGAACCGCTGCATGTACCCTGCTAAAAATCGGCACATGAGAAGATGATTATTTAAAGAAAAGGCATATTTTTTCTGGACAATGTCAGAGTATAAGAAACGCTATGATCCACAAGTCTCTATAAGAGAAAAATTATCGAAAATATCATTTTTCTTCTAAAATATGCAAAGTACCTTCAATTCAAAACATTTTGTCATTTGTATATATAAAAGTCTGTCACATGCACATGAAAAAGTAGAATATTTCACATGACATGCACATGAAATAGTAGAATATTTCACATTATAAGTAACTTTTAAAGCACCTAACAACAGACCTAAACATTGCAATCGATTTTTTTATCTTTTCTAAACGAGAGCTCACATTCTTTTGGATATCGGACTGTAATGTACGAAGAATTGTCTAACAGAGGGAGCTCTATAGGGATTGCTTTTCTCCTATTCATTCAGTTATTTAAATATTAATATAGGATTAACAGAGGCAGTTCTATAAGGATTGCATTTTTACTCCTATTCATTTAGGTATTCAATTGTTGATATAGGATTATTATTTATACCAGCAATACTTACTATCTGGTTTAAGTTGTTGTTTACTGGGTTTTGTTTTTCTTGTCCATTGTTCATAATCAGCAAAATCTACATTAATTTTACTGTCCAACGTCTTTAGTACTGTATCCTTTGACATACTGGCCATTTTATCTCTACAGAAAATAAAGATCATTTAATTAATTTTATGTGATATTAATCAACATATTGAAAATTTAACCCTGATGACACGGTGAAGTGGCTTTAAATGAGTAGTTTAGACCAAGTGAAAGTACCTAGTATGAATATCAAAAATAGTAATGGGCCATTTACATATTTTATCAAGTTAAACAACTTTTGGAAGTTTCAAGGGGAATAACTCCAGGACCACTTGAACCTCTTAACTCAAAGTCAAACTCATTCTCAATCTTGTTGAATGTTTACATGTTCAGTTTGTAGACAGTACTTTAGTTTTGCTAAAAAGTTACAAGTCGAAAGCCCTCTTTGATGAATGCACAGACAGACGCTCCACAACAGCAGGGTTGGTATAAACCTGAGTTTTACTGGATTTTATTCAGCAATACAGTGAAACTTGTCTTGAGAGACCTCTGCTATGAGAGACAGACCTTTTATGTAAGACTGCCACATTTTGTCTACTCTGTGTAATTTCATATGAAATAATTAGAGAAAAATGAAAGGATATGGAGTGAATGTACATGTGACAAAAACGCACACGATACATAGAAAACTCCAGTTTATCAAAGACAGGGCTTAAATATTCCTGTCTACATCTTGATGTTGCCTGAAGGTCTTCAACTAGAGGTGAACAATATTTACCCCATCAAGCGAGATCAAGAAGGCCTCTAGCGTGCAATTAAGCGGTATTCTTGATAAACCTCTTTTGAAAGTCCAACTATCTTGAAAGACCACTAACCGATGGCAAAAGGGGTTGTCTCTCAAGACAGGTTTCACTGTACTGGATAAAACTGATCAATATGAAATGCTAAGACTTTATTTTTGTTTTTCAAGGTTAGAACTCCATTAAAGGGATGTTTTATAGGTCTCTGTCAATTCCTGTTACAGTAACAGTAAGAAATTTTTATTTAAAAAACTCTAAAAAAGTTGCTGAAATATAAAACTGTTGGACAAAATATATGTTAGACCAAATGTTGTTGATACACAATTTAGTGCAATAATCAGATTTTGTTTCTATAACAATGAATAAAACAACTACACATTTTTACTCTCAAAATTATGGGTACATGTTAGATGGGGCATATGACATCTGCGCCAATTTTATAATTTTTCAAATTTTAAATTTTTATAAATATTTATGAATTTCAAGTTTTTCATTTGCGCAGGTTTCATTTTTTCTCTTGCACCGAATTTGTTATTTTCGTTTGCAGCCATTTTTTTTTTCATATTCACATGCAAGTAAGTTGCATGTAATATGCATTAAAAAAAAGATATTTGGAAATAAATAATGTAAAAAAAAACTGAACATGTAATCTCATCTAAAATGTACTTCTATTTGACATTTTGTTACTAAATAGTTTACATTTATGCCAAAACCAGTTCCAAGATAAAGTCTGGTTGAGGTTCAAGCTAAAAAGTTGAGAATAAAAACTACAAGACTTATATCAAATAATTCTACAATACCTTGAAGATATTGTTTAAATTTGGGTTTAATGATACCAATGTATATATGTATCAATATTTAGTCTTCTAAAGAGTCGCTACAGGTTCTGCTTACAGTATAAATATGTACATGTAATTACATTTGTAGCAAAACGGTTGGATTTATATTTTTTACTCCGTTTTCATCACCCATTGAGCTTTATTTTTAATCTGTATAGAGAATTTAGCGTAGACATTTTTTAAAATAATTTCAGCAGACCACAGTAGAGTTTAAACATATGAAAAAAAATTACATGTTTTTGACACAAAATTAACAAATAAAAAATCAGCGCAAATAAAAGAAATAATCGGACCAAATGAAAGAAAAAATAGATGCAAATAAAATGCAAATCGGTGTAAATGCAAAAGCCAGATGTCTAATTATACTGATTACAAACTGTCAAACAATTATATGTTTATTTAAAAATAAATAGACAGTTACAACCTTTTCATGATTGTCATGATTGTGCTTGCTATTCTCCCTTGGGTTTATTTTATATTCTAACATGGCTCCTGTTAATCGTCAACCAGTTTAATACTCGATAACCATATATTTCGCACATGTGCAAATGGTATCAGAATATGAATAAACGGGATGAAAAACACCAATGTTTTTATTTTTGTTCATCATAATTAATGAAGGAAATAAAGGTTAAGAACAGTTTTTAAGTAAACCATGCCATTGAGACATGTAAATGTGTATTGTTTTGCTTTTGATCTGAATTTTGAACTTGAATCTGTTTGAAAACGTCAGATTGTGTATTGTGACGTCATTGACACATACAGCAATGGCGGCGGGAAATCTGCCTTCTCTTAGGTCACTTCAGAATGGAAAATTCCATTTTCTGTCATATTAGAAACAAATAATTCATGGCAGGTATATGGTTATTGTCATTTAACAATGGGCTGGGCCTTTATATTCGTAAATTTAACCCCTCGCTAACGCTCTGGGTTAAATTTGAATGTAAAGGCCAATGGCCAGCCCATGGTTAAATTTCAAATAACCATATACCTGCCATGAATTATTTCTTAAATAAAAAAAATTAGATTAGCTGTTACATTATATTATACATGTATAATTTCTATAAAAAAGCAACCAAATTGAAATAAGGACTTGTATAATAGTTGTATCTTTAAGCTAAAAAATGTGCAGATTCTTTACAGAAAAAGCCATAATCAAAGTGCAGCTTGCACTGAAAAGGAGATTGATTTTGAGGCTAATAGTTTGACAATTAATCTTGACAGCTAGGTGCCATGGCATGTAAACTATTCTATCATTAAATGTTTATGAAGTACAATTCAAACAATACTTCTACTGAAAAATGCATCAAGTCTGATACTGTAAAACTAATGAACAATTAGGATCATTCACACAGTAAAAATTAATTCAAGGCCAGTGTTCAATTAGGGCTGTTTAAATTTGGAATTAACTATTAGTCCACTAATATTGCACTTTTTATGAAATTATTTAATCATTCAACTGTTCAAAGTTTATTAAAGTAAAAGACATGCAGAAAATTTACAAAGTGCATTTAGATACCAAGATATATGTGAAGAAAAAACAAAAAACTTTGCATATCTGAAATTTGTTTGAGGCTGACTTAACATATTTATTCTTAAGTGTATTGATTTACAAAATGTACATTATATAATTCACCTGTACATATGAGTAACCTTCACAACTAGTAATTGTGTTACAAACCTATGTGTTACATCACTACAGATAAGATACAATAAACAGGATTGACCTTCCAATAGAGGTCAGTTTATATTCTTGAGCATTCAAAGGTGGCAAAGAGGCTGACTTATTATTCACTATGCTACAGAAAAAGTTCCTAACATTTTAAATAAACAATATTTTTAGTTTCTCCAAATTAAAGGATGTACTAAATTAAATATCTTTTCTTGTTAATCAATGATATTAGCATAAATCTTCATTACTGTAGAAATAATATGACAGAAGTAAACATTGTAGGGCTTTCTTTGTAAATGGCCAGTGGCACCAAGGAGATCAATCTCCTTAAAAATTGTCATCAAATAGGACTTAATATTTCCATACACTTCACCTTCTATTTTATCTTTTTGCGATAATTAAACTTAAAAGTTTTCTTTCTCAATTAACAAGTGTAGACACAGATACGTCTCGCCAGAATATAAACATTATCATCTACACATGATGAACCTACAGAAGGTTGAGAAAATTAATATCTGATTCAACTTTAAGATAAACCTAATATGGAGAGTCTAGGTTCTTTAAATAATTGCTGAGAAATGGACATAAATGAAAAAAAAATTAACAAAGTCACTGGACCATGAAATTATGGTCATGGTTACTTGACAGGTGTCAGACTGGCATTTATCCTTTAATATGTAACCATAAAGTTATATGGAGATTCTAGGTTCTTTAATTGCTGAGAAATGCACATCAATGTAAATAATTAACAAAGTAACTGAAGCATGAAATTAAGGTCAAGGATACATGACAAGTGTCAGACGGGCATATACCCATTAATATGTAACAATAAAAGTAATATGGTCAGATTCTAGGTTCTTTAATTGCTGAGAAATGGACATGAGTGTAAAAATAATAACAAAGTCACTGAACCATGAAATTGAGGTCAAGGTAACATGACAGGTATCAGACTGGCATGTACTCATTAAGATAAAGCATTTCCCTTTATATGGTATCTCTATACATTACAATGGCTCAGAAATTGACTTGAATGTAAAACTATGTTGCAATATTTACAAAGTCACTGAACCCTGCAAATGAGGTCAATGTCACTTGACAAGTGGCAGACTGGCATGTACCCACTAAGATGCATGATCAATACACTAAATATAATGGATCTATGCATTACAAATACAGAGAAAAGGACTTGAATGTGAAACTATGTCGCAATTTTCATGGAGTCATTGAACCATGAAGACAAGGTCAAGGTCATCTGAAACATGTGATGCTGGAAAGCACATAACCTAAGGTATCTGTGGACCAAAGATGATCTGTGAATGTATTACAGTTAAAAGGTTA
>MJUU01023300.1:108147-120582 GCA_002080025.1 Modiolus philippinarum
CCCCCCCCCCCCCCCAATATATATATATATATATCATATGCATGACTTTTGGATCTGTAAAATCAGTCAAAATTTTAAATATAATTACTTGTCTCTGGTAAAATGATCTCAAACATATATTTTCCACCGATTTACTTTTAAAAATGTCAATTTTTTCTTCATATACATTTAAATAATGTGAAAGTTTCCAAAACTTCCTAATTGTATACTAATATACTAATACATTGAAAATAAAAAACTGAACATCCTGTAAAACAGTTGACATTTCATTAAATCCACTTAAATTCTTTCTGGGTTTATTGAAACCGGCGATCTTTACACCACTTTTAATAGCCACGGTTTTTTGAAGATCGAATCTGGGGTTCAGTAAATCAATAACAAAACAACAGCAGTAGAATACCGAAGGAACAAAGAACAAGATTACATAAATCAAAGTCCAGAGACAAAGTCATTTAATTTTACATCATTATTTTTCGCTTATAGATCTGCTATGAAATTTCCAAGGTCAATGATTTTGATGCTTATACTATAGGTGTAAGGCCCGGTATGATAAAAGTTAGAATTAGGAGTGTACAAGGACTCCCGACTACCTTCTTGAGCCATCTTGATATGTAAAAAATGTTTTGAGCTCTTGATTTTTTTCTAACAGCCTATAATTTTGAAATCATAAACATATTTAAACATGATAATTTTATAATAGACTATATGCTGTCTTTCTTTATAAATTTTTATTTTGTAAATTTTTATGTTAAATTTTTGTATCCCTATTATCAGAGACTGTCTCTTCTATTAGTTATAGTTTCAATTGCCAGTGTTTTGCTGCATTTTTAGAAATATTTTTTCTTGCCACATTTTTAGTTTTTAAGTTTCATGAGTGCTAATGTAAATTTTTATCTTGTGCTTGAAGTTGCATTGTGACTAGTATGTTTTGTTGATTTGTATGATGTACTCTCATAAGAACTTGTGTGTTTATTTGATTTTACATGCCGAATTGAAAATAAGTTTTACTTACTTACTTCAGGGACTGTATAAAACTAACGGGATAAGATTCTCATAGTAAAGTCTATTTTTCTTGTCACTGGCAACTTCGCTCAAATTTGGAATAAGATATTTTGGAAATGCAATTAGTGAATGAAATTTTTTGTTGTAATTATAACAAATTCTAAGACTATGGTTTCAATGTACAATTTCAAAAAGTAGTCTTTGAGACTGGAACCAATATATTAGTTCCAGTTTGAGACTTTCATGAAATACCAAAACCGTGTGCCTTAATCAAAACAAATTTCTATGAAAGTAATATTGCAGCATTGATTTAAAAAAAAAAAACAAACAAGTGGTCATTGATATCTTCAGTCAATTTTCATATATTGGAATCATTTTTTTTTAATCCAATTCGTCAAAATGTTTGTCCTAACAAATTCCAAAAGTATGCTTGCTATGTAGAATTCCAAAAAAAGTTGTAACCGAAATCAAAATTCCGAAACTTTATTGCAAATCTACAGATCATATGCAACAATTCTGCATTAAGACCCCAAAATGTAGGAGGACTTTTCCTGACATGCCACATGTGTCAAATTAAGCAATAACAGTACATTATTTGAATACCCGAGAGCGTCAATCGTAGATTTGACGGTCAAAATGCAGTTTACAGGCGACGCGTAGCGGAGCCTGTAAACGGATATTTTGAACGTCAAATCAAGATTGACGCCCTCGGGTATTTAAATAATGTACGGTTATCGCGATTGTAATGCAATTAAAAACCATTAATCGAGTTCATGTTCTATTTTTAACTTGTGTATTTGTGACCATACAAGGAACCAGACTAAACAGGAAACCTACCATGTCCTAGGTGTGTAGATGGTCAGTTCTGACCAATCAAAACTTTCGTTGTATAAATGTTGCATAACAATATCACATCTTTGGGCCTTTGTCTAAATCAACATCTTTGGGCCTCTTGTTTGTATCAAGATAAAAATAAAATGTTTGAAAGGTTATCTCGCATCTACAGACTATAAATGCAACAATCAAAATGATTAAATAAGTAAATTAAAAAAAAAAGCAAAAAAGACTATGGCTGTCTGAAACGACAGTGATCCCCACACTCCCTGTTTGACAGAGAAAATAGCTATATAAGACACCTGGCATAATTTTTCTTAACATATTTGAAATTAAACTGTTGCTAGTCACTATTTTTTCACGAGAGGCTCAGAGACTGAGCCTGTATCGCTCACCTGGCTAAATGCTTCTATGCCATGCATGACCAAAAAAGATGGGGTCTAATGTATAGCTATGTTCTCCATTGGCACCAGTGTTTTTTTGTCTGATCCTATTGAAATGAGTAATCTTTGCAAAGGACTTTCAATACATCATTCCAATACAGTTTAGTTAGATTTGCTTGAATAGTTTCAGAGAAGATAATGAAAAGTATGGTTTTCACATACTGGGCTACGATGTTAAACTATTTTCTGCCATGGAGGCCATGTTTTTGTCAGATCGAAATGAAATGAGCAATTTTTGTAAAGTACCTTCCATACATCATTCCTGTAAAGTTTGGTTGAATTTGCTTCACTGGTTTCAGAGGAGAAGATGAAAATGCGATTTTTCCATAGAGTCCAATGTTAAACTCTGTTCCCTGCTGGCGGCCATTTTTTCTATCCGATTGAAACTAAATGAGCAACCTTTGTTAAGGACCTTCCATACATCATTCCTGTAAAGTTTTGTTGAATTTGCTTCAGCAGTTTCAGAGGTGAAGATCAAATGTGACTTTTCCCATAGGGTCCAATGTTAAACCTAAGTTCCGCGCTGGCGGCAATGTGTTTTGTCGCATCGAAACAAAATTAGCAATCTTTGTTAATGACTTTTAATACATCATTCCTGTAAAGCTTGGTTGAATTTGCTTCATTGGTTTCAGAGGAGAACATGAAAGTGTGATTTTTTCCACAGAGTCCAGTGTTAAACCTAAGTTTCGCGCTGGCAGCCATGTCTTTATCGGATCGAAACAAAATGGACAATCCTTGTAAAGGACTTTTAGTACATCATTCCTGTAAAGTTTGGTTGAATTTGCTTCAGTTGTTCCAGAGGAGGACATGAAAATGTGATTTTCCTATAGGGTCCAATGTTAAACCATGTTCCGTGCTGGCGGCCATGTTTTTTGTCGGATCATATCGGAACTAAATGAGCAATCTTTGTTAAGGACTTTATATCATTCCTGTAAAGTTTGGTTGAATTTGCCTCAGTCGTTTTTGAGCCTAAGATGAAAATGCGATTTTTCCATAGGGTCCAATGTTAAACCTAAGTTCCGCGCTGGCGGCTATGTTTTTTATCGGATCGGAACGAAATGAGTGAGCAATCTTTGTAAAGGACGTTCCATACATCATTCCTGTATAGTTTGGTTGAATTTGCTTCATTGGTTTCAGAGGAGAAGATGAAAATGTGAAATAATGGACGACGGACGGACGGATGGACAGACGAACGACGGACCCAAGTGATGGCAATAGCTCACACTGACCATTTGGGTCAGGTGGGCTAATAAGGAATTCAAGAATATAGGTTGTTAGGCAGAATTAAAAAATCGAAGTGATCTTTCAGACTTTCAGGAACTTTACCAAACAAATTGTAGAAAATGTTTGTTCAAATTACAAAAATGAATAACAAATGCTTAAACTGTGGTTTTAATGTAGAATTAAAAAAAAAACAAAAAACAAAAAAACAAAAAACAAAAAAAAACAAAAAAAAAAACCAAAAAACAAAAAACAGTGGTCTTTGACGATTTCATGAAATACACCAAATTTAGAATAAAATATTTTCGCAATCTAAATTAGGGAAAATATCTGTCCAAATCAAAACAAATTCTAAAGGTAGAATTAAAAAAAAATAAAATAAAAAAAGTAAGTGGTGTTTGACATTTTCAGGAAATTTACCAAAATTGGAATCAATTATTTGGAAATCAAATACTATATACTATGTAAAAATGAGTGCCCTATACTTACATTATGTTTGCTAGGTAGACTTCCAAAAAATGTGGTCTTTGAGATTTCAGGAAATTTACCAAAATTGGACTCAAGTATATTTGAAATCCAATTGTTGAAAATTATTGCCCTAATCAAAACATATCCTAACAGTATAGTTCCTTAATAGAATTAAAAAAAAAGATCTTTGAGACTACCAGATAAATAACCAAAATTGAATTTGAAATCAAGTATTTTTGAAATCCAAATTAATGAAAATGATTGCCCTTATCAAAACATATCCTAAAAGCATGGTTCCCGAGTGACATTTCAAAAAAAAGTGAAATTTACCAACATTGGAATCAAGTATTTTGGTAATCCAGTTGGTAAAAATGATTGCCCTAATCGAAACAAATATTTACAGTATGATTGCTAGGTAGAATTCCAAAAAATAAGTGGTCTTTGAAATTTTCAAGATGAAGAACAACAATAAAAGCGTTGTTACATTACTTAGTATTACCATGTATTTGTAGAGACTTTTTCTCATTTGCATTTACTCCATATCCCTTCATTGTTAATTTTAGGAAATCAACCAAAATTGGAATCAAATTTATGAATTCTAAGTTTTCATTATTTGGTTTCCTTCAAAATACTTGCAAAAAATTAGATCATATGTTAATATGTCTAAAAATATCAGTCTTCGACATTTTCAGGAAATTTTCCAAAGTTGGAACCGGAATCTGCCCAGTCAAAATTCTGAAAGCTTATTGCACATCTGCAGACTAGATATTTAACAATTATCATTTTTGGGTCTCTGTCAAATCAACATCATTGGCCTATTGTTTGCATCAAGATAAATACTAAAAATCCGAAAACTTATTGCGCATCTACAGACCATATGCAACAATTCTAAAACAAAATTAAATCTCGAGTTGCATGTCACATGTGTCAAAATCGATATCTAGGAGCCACTTGTTTTCACCAAGACCAATATCGAAAATCCGAAAGCTTATTACGCATCTACAGCATATATGTAACAATTCTATAGCAAAATTAAAGACTTAAATTTCAAAATGTAGGAGTAGTTCGCGTCGCAAGAAATGTTGACGGACGGACGGACAGAAGGACAAGGCCAACTACAATATTCCCGAAGTTAATTCGAAAGTGCAGGGATAAAAAATTAGGAGGAATTTGCGTCACATGGCACATGTATGAAAATCGACATATTGGGGCCTCTTGTTTGCACCAAGACCAATATCAAAGATCCGAAAGCTTATTGCAACAGTTTTACACCAAAATTAATTCCTGAATCCAACAATTTAGGAGTTTGAGTAACAAAAAAGTGTGACGGACTGTCGGACAGACAGACGAAGGGTATAATAGTATCCCTGAACTCTCTTTAAAGTGCGGGGATAATTATATTACAATCATAGTGTCCAGTGCGCACAATTTCCATAGTCAGCCACAAAACATAAATACCAGGATTTTCAACAGAAATATTTGAATGGCTATGGTTGTCCAAATAGAATGGAAGTGTTTTGAAAATCTCAGCCGTACGTACCTGTAAAGGACTGTAATTTAGTTTTTGCATATACCGGTATGACAATTTCGACAACTTATGTCTCTTTAGTGCAGATCAAATCGAGGGAAATATTTGGAACATCACATCTACATGCAAGTATTAAGCAAAATTTTCAAAAATTTAAATATTGCAAGTTTCCAAACAAAATCGGTTTTCGGGCCAGCACTGAAATATTGACCCATTGCATGGGTTAACAAATACCCTAGGGAACTACTGTCAAACAGCGAATGCTTCGGCCCAGTTGTAACAAATAACAACACAATTTAGTTTTCTACATTATGCATCTTCAGTGCCGATCAAATTTTAACTCAGTGGAAGACCACAAACTGTACATTTATAAATCTGACCAGGTATGTGTATTGAGATATGAATATACGTCCTTGATCTGATAGAGCAGATAGTAAATACCTTGATTCGTTCAGAGCCTGAATAGTGAACAAGATGGATATAGCAGTCGGAAACGACAGCTAATCCTCTCGCCTGTAGCATTAAAAATTTCCATTTCAAAATATTAGTTCTCAATGATTCTTGTATGGTTTGATTTTTTGGTTTTTTTTTAAAATAATGTCTTTCATTAATAAATAACTCTTTACTACTTGAGGTAAACCTTAGATGTAATATTAAACAAACAAATAAATGGATATCTGAATAGTGTTGAAAGTCAAGCCTTAACACAGCTTAAGTAAATAACAAAATACCGAAGTTACCATGAATTTAGTTTCTGCATATGGCCAATTCGGCAACTTATGTCTCTTGAGTGCAGATCAAATCAAGCATTCGGAAATCCATAAACCGAAATCCACAAATCCATAAATTGAATGACCCAATGATCATTTGAAGCAGATGACTGATGCGCTACATGTAGTTTATCAGATATAAACATCAACACAAACTTTAACCTGAATCATTGAAGCATAAACTGTAGGTCAGAGTAACCCAATTATCATCACCCTCAACGACGCATCCACTGACCAAAGATGATTGATGTGCCACATTTTTTTTTCTGGGACATGAACCTTAATGCAAACTTTAAGCTAAGGTGGGACGAACGGACGGACGAACGGGCGAGATGCTACATCTTATCCTCAACTCTTTTCGGCGATAATGGTAAAATTCATGCGTTCTTTCATTTTTGTTTATTTGTTTTGACTTTGTCGTGTTGTCTCAATTCGTGTTGGATATGATTTGCCATGATTTTTGATTTTTGAATTCCCCTTTCATCGTTTTTGCTTCCGTATTCGTTTGCCGATGTATACCAAACTACCTGGATTCTCCCATGGTTAAATTATATAACGCCATTGATAAGTATTATTTATGGTAAATAAGACATTACTATATATAAGATTTAATCCAATCAAAATGAACGACCGATGCAACATCACAGTCTCGATCCATTTTCAGTTTCCATTCTGTTGTGATTTTTATTCACATATCCTGTCTTTAGTTCTCCATTAGAGATAATGGCTATGGATTTCATTCTTGGTTCACCGTTCATCTGAAACGACACCTTATATATCTAAATATTGAAAGGATGGGGAGTAAAAACTTATGACTCAAAGTCTCTACAAATACATGGTAGAACGAAGAAAAGGAACAACGCTTTTATTATTGTTCTTCATCTTGAAGATATTTTTTTTTTACTATTATGACAGATTTGTAACTAATTATGCTAGTTCTTAAAAGGAGAAGGGCGCAAACATTATTTGTGTTTGTGGTTGAATATCCCTGAGCCATATGGTAAATGGAAAAATAGAAAAGATGCATGGAATATCTAACTTTAAGAAATTTTGTTCAAAACTAAGGAGAATCTCCCTCTTGCCAAGCGCTGTCCTTAGCTGATTTTAGCTTTCTATTTAGATTCCTTTGGTAATTTGTTCTCTATCAGCTTTTACACATATTTTGGTCTATGGATTTTTTTTTATTTGATCTGCACCGAAGAGACATAAGTTGTCGAAATGGCCATATGCTGAAAATAAATTCACAGTTACTTCTGTATTTTGATATTTAGAAAACAATTTTAAAAATATTAAAGATATATCAATTCAGAGTTAGGAAATAGGAAACAGATCATTTCAATGTTAAGTAAGGGAGGTGCATCGGCATACTGGACAGAGTCAGTTTCGTGTCTTGAAATCTGCAAATAATTTGGTTGCATAATCAGAGTTTCTAGCAAGGTTGAGTGTCGATTAAACCCGATTCCTTAGGAAACCCATACTAAATAAATGTACTTTGATTTTTTGAAAGCTATATATATATACTAACCATGCAAATAAATATATTCTATTAAATAAGAAAGTGTCTTAACATCAATTTTTTTCTCAGGTAAATTTACCTGTAAAATTAATTAACCACTAATTATTGTAAAAACATACTGTGCTACAACAACATGTATTGTTCTCTGCATGTTGGAATACCTAGAATATGTAATTTCAAAATGATGGAATAGCTAGAAGACACCGTTTGAAAATGATGTCTTCATACCACAAAATATCGTCTCAGATTCTTGTCTAGTTAGCCAATCAAATTGCAGGATTAACCAGGATATTTCACTTCAGTAGAATATTATAACAAACTATTTGTTTTTCTTTATTTTACATTACTTATATAATAATAAATACTGAATTCGATATAAAGTCTGATAAAGTTGCAATATTTAAAATCCATTATGTTTTATAAAACTAAATAGTATTTCTCTCGTGAAAAACTCATCATTGACAGAATTTGATGCTAGCCTCTTTTGTTATCTATGAGCTCTCTCATCCATTGAATGTCGTCCATTTGTTTATTTTTTTCTGCTTTGAAGAGTCTTGAGACTGTTTAAATCTACTTTAATTGGTAATTATTGATTATCTATTACCTATAATGGTTATTGAAATACATGCTGCAAAATGCAGTTTTATTGAACATTGTTCCGATGGTCGCAAAGTGAGTAAGAGTTAATTTAGGATTTGATTAAAGTTACAATTTCATTAAAAATTGTACAACCAACTGAAGTTTGGTAATTACTTTTAATCCTTGTTTTGTATTCTTTTAGTAAGTGCACTACAAGCATAGTAATCATGAATGAAGATCAAGTCATTTCACTCTAAAATTATTAATGCATTTTTTGTTCAGTAAATCTGTGATACCAAGATGTTACACCTAAACAGACGATAGAAAACAATTAAGCGTTGTTCCTCTGATACATTTCTGTCATGTATTTGTAGAGATTTGTCCCATGTGCATTTACTCAATATTCGTTTATTGTTTATTTAAGACTGGAGTTTATCTCTCATGCAGTAAGGAGTCTGCAAAAAGATTGCCCGTGCAAGAAATGTATGTTCCCTATATAATTATTCCTGTTCTTGAGAGGATTTCCGTATTCATATTTTATCTGGAAACTTGCAACATCTAAATTTAACACAATTTTGTTCGAAACTAAGGAGTATCTCCCTCTTGCATAGCTCTATCCTTAGCTGAGTTTGGCTTTTCTATTTAGATCTTATTGGTAATTTGTTCCCTATCAGTCTTTACACATATTTCGGTATATGGATTTCCAATATTTGATTTTATCTGCACTGAAGAGACATAATTCGTCGACATGCGCATATGCAGAATCCAAATTAACAGCCACATACATCGGTATTGTAGTACAAATATAATTTCGGATTTTGGCATCTTCCAAATGTTATTCGGACCATCTGATTATAGTGCCCATAGTCTCACTATTTCAAAATGCCAAGTTTTCTTGTGATTAACTCGATGAATGACCTGTGATTGTTTATTTTTTGTGATTGTCTTCTGTTTTGTCGGGTAACGGATGACAACGATTGTAAGAACACTTTGCCAGTTGTTTTGATGCTTGATGATGATCCCACAACCATGACCAGAAGATACATGGATTTAGCGTTGTTCGACATATATCAATAAACTCCGCTCCAAGAGGTGCAAGGGGCCTTCTTTAACGTACTATGAGGTATGAGCAAGCTCTTTGTTGAAGGACTCATGGTGATTTCAAGATAAAGAACAAATAAGCCTTTTCTGTTGATAACTTCTATAATGTATTTTAAGAGGTTTTGTCTCATGTGCATTTACTCAATATTGTTTCATTGTTTATTAAAATAGGATGTAAAAGTATCGGTATGCCGTGGAAGTAAATACATACAATAAACATTTCACATCATAATCGTTTCGTTCTTATTTTAATGTTTGCACTTGTATTTGGTACACGAAGCATATCGACTGATTACGAAACTTTACATATATCCTACCTTAATAGATGATCCTTCATAAGTTTTAGTTAATGACGCAATACTGTGATATAGTGGGGACAATAATCGTGTCTCTACTGGTTCTGTCTTACTTCCACCTATAATGTGAGTTATTGTCACATGAAAAACTAACATGATTATTACTTAATTTCTGTTTTTCAATTATTCTTTTGCGATGAGATTGCCCATGCAATGTTGTTATCTGCAAATATACTTCGAGACTGATAGTACAATCTGTAGAAATTGTGCACATCGACATAGAAGCAAATAAGATGTATAAAAATCTTATCTTTAACAACAACATACACAGAATTCATAACCTTTCAAACCACTCAGTATTTTTCCTTTGAAGTTTGTTTCACTCATGGAGTCATCGTCTTGTTCGGTATGTGTATAGTAATAAGAGTTTATCAAATGTGAATTCGCCGGCGACTCCTTATCAAAGTCTCGAAGAACTTATGCTTTAAAGGCTTGCGTTCACATTTCAATACTGTCCTTCAAGTTCCTTTTATTTAAATTCAAAGCAAACAACTCAGTGCTTCAATAAAAAAAATGTATTACTAAAATGTATTTGTTCAGCACGGATTTGTCGGCAAAAAGTGCTTATCGGAAAACACTTTCTTAACAAATAAATTTAATGATTCATTAACAATTGGAATAATTATCTTTAGTCAACGGTATGATTTGGCCCGTGCTCGAGAATCATAAGATATCAAATGACGTATGAACAAAATCACTCCTATTCATTCTTAATTACCAGTAATACAGCTCATTATAATAGCTATAACCACAGATACTACCACAGCAAATGTTCCATATAACAGGTATGAAATACTGTAAAACATCTCTAGATCTGCTCTGCAAAAAAAAAAAAAACAAATACAAAAAAAAAAACAATTTTTGTCTATTATAAGAACAATGAAATAACAAAATACCGAGGTTACTGTGCATTTAGGTTCTGCATATACGCATTTCGACAAATTATGTCTCATCAGTGCAGATCAAATCAAACATTTGGAAACCCTATGAACCGAAATATGTGATAAGCTGATAGAGAACAAATTAAAGAACCTTAGTGAGCAAGCTCACATACCCCACGCCTCCACATATCAGAAAATCCTGCATTATTGAACTAAAAAAATATCCTATAAGCAATATTATACATAACAAGAGGCTCCCAAGAGCCTGTATTGCTCACCTGGGCCATGGCTGACACAATTAGTCAAAATAATCCAAATGTTTAAGGGTCTCAATTTCAAGTCTGTTGATAGACACTGATGTTATATGATAAAATTAAACTATGTTCCCCAGCTATTTTTGATGGGGCGTAGACTGACTGTCACCTTCTTGAAGAAGACCATCTAAGCATCATTGTGCCTCACTTTGGTTCCAATTGGCCTAGTATTTTCAGAGGAGATCTTTAAATGATTTCCAATGAGATCCAAGGTTAAACTGTTCACCGCTGACTGCCATCTTGGATGCTATGTGGACATGCTGGACACATTTTGTGCAGGGGACCAAGAAAGGACCACTGTGATCAAGTATGATTCCCATTGGCCCTGTGCTTTCAGAAGAGAACATCTTTGAATATGTTGCCTTATAGGATCCAATGTTAAAACCATGTTCACCTTTCATTCACCATCACCATCTTGAATATGATGTGAACTTGCCGAACACATTTTTTAAAAGGGACCAACTAAGGACCATTGTGACTAAGTTTGGTTCCAATTGGCCAACTATTTTCAAAGGAGATTTTTGCAATATTGTCCAAGTTTTGACAAAGTTCCCCATTGGGGGGGGGGCATCTTGGATGACATGCGGACTTGCCTGACACAAATTTTCAAGGGGACCACCCAAGGACTATTGTGACCAAGTTTGGTTCCAATCGCCTCAAAAGTTTCAGAGAAGAAGATCTTTGAATGCTTTCCCGTAGGGTCCAATGTTAAAACTGTGTTCCCCGCTGGCAGCCATCTTGGATATGATACAGACTTGCCAGACATTTCTTTTAAAAAGGACCACCTATAAGGACCATTGTGACCAAGTTTGGTTCAAACTGGCCCAGTAGTTTCAGAGATCCCATTTTTCGACAAAGATCCAACTGGCAGCCATCTTGGATGGCGTGTTGACTTGCCGAACACATTTTTAAAGGGGACCACCTAAGGACTACTGTGACCAAGTTTGGTTCCAATTGGCCCAGCAGTTGAATGAAAAGTGTATGACTGATAGACCCAAGACACAGTGATAGCAAAAACTCACCATGGCATAACCAGGTTTGTGGTAGAGTGCATTCAGACTATGCAGACGAAAAACTTCTACTACAGTATCTGGGAAAGATATTTCAATTGAATGCAAACATTGACCAATGTAGGACACAATATACATTTATATACTCAAATTATTACAATGTGAAATAAGTACAGATTATGGAAGTATTTTTGCAAAAATTGTGAAAATTTGTATAAAAACACCCTTTTTTACTCTTGATTATGTAACAAATAATTGTTTTTAATAAAGTGATAGCAGGGAATTTCTCTTAAACTTAAAAGAGAAAAGTAAACCAAAGAAGATTTGAAAACAGTCAGATTTTAAAGGGAAATTACCCATGACAAGATGATACTTGCTGTTTTAGCTGAAAATAGTCTAAGTCCAATAACTC
>MJUU01023301.1:0-34601 GCA_002080025.1 Modiolus philippinarum
ACTTCTGATATGTATCAATTATTTCATCTGATGTTAAACAGTCAAAAGTGCATGGGTGTTCCAGGGAACACATGTGTCGCCTGCACTATATATATATTTAAGAATTCCTGTGTTTGAAATAGAATTACGAAGTCACTGTTGCAAATCTACATTATAAACTGAAGCATGCATTCCTCCAAGTTTGGTAGAAAAATACAGAGCGATTTATCAGGAGTTGAGGGATAATGGAGGCATATCCTAGGACTCAAGTTCAATAACAATATGGAATTCTGGAATTAAATGAAAAGAAAGAAAAACATAATGCATGGTGCACATCTGCAATATACACGGAAACATTCCTGTGAACAATATAAAGCTGTTTCAGAGGAGTTGTGGAGAATATCCTAGACTCCAATAAAATGACAAAGTCCAAAAATAGCGTAAAATCTGAAAAAAAAACAAAATTAAAGAAAACAAAATACATGGTGCACATCTGCAATATATTGAAACCTTCCTGCAAGTTTGGTTGGAAAGTACCAAGCAGTTAAGGAGGAGTTGCGGATAATGGAGGCATACCCTAAGACTCAAATAAGCTAAAATGACAAAGTCCATGCAATTATAGCTTGAAAATCTATAAAAAAAAAAAAAAACAAAACGCATGGTGCTTATCTTCAGCATATATTGAAGCTTTCCTGCAAGTTTGGTTGAAAAATACAAAGCCGTTGAGGAGGAGTTGCAGATAATGAAAACATACCCTCAAGACTCATATAAGCTAAAATGACAAAGTCCAAAAACTGCATAAAATCTGGAAAAAAACTAAATTAAAAAAAACTAAAAGCATCGCGCACATCTTCAACATATACTGAAGCATTCCTGGTTTGGTTGAAAAGTGTCAAGCGGTTTAGGAGGAGATGCGGATAATGCTTAAAAGTTTTGAGCCATACAGATGGACAGACAGACAGACAGACAGACGGACAGACGGACGCAAGACGACGGATAGTTATCCTTATGTGTTGATCCTGCACTAGGTGCAGGCGACACAATAATGAGGAATTGTGGATAATTGAGACATTCCCTAAGACTGGATAACCTTAAGTGCAAATTCAATGATAATATGGAATTCTGGAATGAATGAAAAGAAAGAAAACCAAAAAAATGCATGGTGCACATCTTCAACATATGCTGAAGCATTCGTGCAAGTTTGGTTGAAATATACAAAGCTGTTGAGGAGGAGTTGTGGATAATAGCTCCAGACGTACATTCAAGACCCCAATAAGCAGAATAACAAAGTCCAAAGTGTAAAATCTGGTAAAAAACAAAATTAAAGAAAAACAAAATGCATGGTGAACATATTCAAAATATACTAAAGCATTTCTGCAAATTTGGTTGAAAAGTGCCAAGCGGTTTAGGAGGAGTTGCGGATAATGGAGACGTACCCTCAACACTCCAATAAGCTAAAATAACAAATTCCAAAAACAGCGTAAAATCTGGAAAAAACAAAGTTAAAAGAAAAAAAGCAGGGTACACATCTTCAACATATACTGAAGTATTCCTGCAAGTTTAAAAGGTTCAAGGCCGTTTAGGAGGAGTTACGAATAACAGAGACATACCCTCAACAGTCCAATAAGCTAAAATAACAAAGTCCAATAACGCGTAAAATCTGAAAAAAACAAAATAAAAGAAAAACAAAATGCATGGTGCACATCTTCAACATATACTGAAGTATTCTTGCAGGTTTGGTTGAAAAGTGTCAAGTGGTTTAGGAGGAGATGCGGATAATGCTTAAAATTTTTGAGCCATACAGACGGACGGACAGGCGGACGGACGGACAGACGGACGGAGGCAAGACGAAGGATAGTGATCCCTATGTGTCGATCCTGCACTAGGTGCAGGCGACACAAAAATGATGTCTTAAAAGAATATCAATTTGAAGACAGAACTTGCAATTTCATACTTTTTTTAAATAAGTCCTATAACTCTGGAACGAAAAATCCTTCCACAAAATAAAACGATAGGGAGCTTTCTTCCGTCATATCCAACAATCTTGCAAAGTTTCAAGAAAAATGAATAAAGCGTTCTCTAGCTAGAATATGATGTGTGGACGGAAATGGTATTTCATGCTTTTTTAAAATAATCAAAGTCCCATAACTCTGTAATGAAAAATCCATCGACAAAATAAAATGATAGGGAGCTTCCTCTTGTCATACGCATCAATCCTCCAAAGTTTCAAGAAAAATTATCAAAGCATTCTATAGTTAGAGTACGACATGTGGAAGAAAACTAAAGGGTTAACTGGAGGCCGCAAAGTTGGAGACGTGGTATACATGGAATACCATAATCATTTTCCAAAATGTCCGACCACCAAAAACACGGGTTTATGAAATTACCGAGAAGTACTGCAGGAGGACCGGCCAAAACACATAGGGGATACCAATGAATCAGTCAGGCTAGAATCTTACACCTGGTGGCCAGTAAAACCTAGACGACGACCAGCGGAAGCAGACCTTTCAGAGTTGGATTATTCTTTTTAAACCATGTTGACAGAGCATAATACATTTAATGTGGAGGAATTCTACATGCTTTGGCATGTGACGACGATGCTTTGGAGGAACATGCGAAATGGTATCCAAGTTGTGGATGGATGTCGATAGGTAAGGTGTAACAAGGAAAGGTGTTATTCCTGCGAAAAGAAACTTTCTACGACATTTAGTAGAAATATAAGCACGGACACATAAGTTTATAAGAAGAACAGGACAATAATCCTATGCTTTGAAGTATGCTGTAAATAAAAGGCAGTTTGATACAGTTTCGGAAACACATGACCCACCATCAACTAACGTCAGCAACGACTTTGCGTTACATTGTTATCAGTAAGAAACTAATGGCCTTCGTACACGAATAAAAGAACATACAACGAGAAAATTTACGGTTGATGTCCGACTTTCAAACGCATCAGATGTCATGCCGTGCATCTACCCAAACCAGAATTTGAAAATTTGTGAACGAAAAGGAAGAACCAAAACTTGGATATCGGAAAATTCTTCCTAAACTACATAAGAAGAGATTGGAAGAATTAAAACCTGCATATCAACAGAAAATTTGTCCTTAGCTCAATGATTAACTTTTATCAACAACGTACATCTGAAACATAAGAAAAGGTTTGAAAACTCGAAGTTTTCCGAATGTTCAAGAAGGGGTAAAAAAACGCACTGACTTTGGCAAAGCAAAAAGAGATGGCATTGTATAATATTTACCTAATTGAACTAACTGAACAAACAGGTGAAAAGGACGGCAAAAATGACTAGAAGATTATACTGCCAAGAAAGTCAACACCACAACGAATGAGACAAGCCCCATTGAACACTAACAAAATACCAAAAAAGAAGATAAAAAGAAGAAAAGAGAATGGATAGCCAGTCGTATGCCTTGATAAATTCAAAATGGCCTAATTATTGTTCTCATATATAACAAAACTTCAATCGATCTGGCAAATTTAAAATTTGATTAGCAGATGAATGTAAAATTCAGTCAGACATTCATTCAGTCTTTTTTATTCCATGCAATGGATTGTGGCTTGCAAACCAATCAAAAGACTCCTTTTTAAATAGATTGACCAATTAGAATGCAGGAAAATCAACCAATCGAAAACCGCCTTCTAAAACCGACCAATCACTGTCATAGATACAAATACGATTTGTGAATTTGACTATGTACAAGCCCTAAATGGCCCCAAAAAATAAAAAAAAGTGAATAAATCAATGGAAACAAACTACATCCAATAACCCGAATATCAAGAAGATTTTATAAGAAGAGTAGGACAAACCAGTGTCTTTGTTTCTTTATTTTTCCGATGTTGTCATGGTCATTGGATTGTTCGTTTTAGACTGACGGTTTGGTTCTTACTTACTTTTTAAAGTAGGAAGAAGTAATACTGTGTAATTCCATGTAATGCTCAAATTACAGGCATTTTTGAAATGAAATTCATTACATTAAAATTACGTGTAATGCTTAATATATAACATTACACATTACACCTTACATCATTACAATGTCAAGATAACTCTAAACACCTACAATGGCCGAAAATTACAATCACAAGCCACAACCCAAAAGGGAACTGCACTAGAAAAAACACATGCATGTAAAAAAACACATACAAACGTAGACAGCGATATGAATTCGGGATAGCCGAACTTGGTAACGGCACTAGCAAGACCAGTGGTATGGTTTAACCGGTTTATGGGTGCCAAAACCTCCCGTTTCTCTATAATATTTCCCTGTAGTATAAAAAAACATACCAATTCAACCCAATACAGGTAGACTATTAACTCAATGACCACTATATTGGAAAAGAAAAGAATGTGACAAAACGTAATTTAGACAGATGGATCAAAGAGTGCCGCTATACTGCTGGGTAGCTCAAGGAACCTAGTCTGCTAAAGACTGTCACACTATGGACGAAAAATCAACTTAAAACTTCCCAAAAGGTTTGTTAAGAGTTATCATATATTTCAGTAGCCATCGACAGTATCAGTGAGAGGCCATAATGTGTAAACTGGAATCCAAAGCAAATTTGTTTAGAATATCCCGTCGATATTCCCTATTACGTAATGAATGTAAGTTACGTCCCAGTTTCTCTGGATTATTTTTATCACTTTCAGCCACTTTAACAACATTCCCATAAAATCGAGGATGAAAAATATCCCTTGTAATAACCTGTTTATGAATCATATCATATTTAAATATCAAATGTTCATTTCTTCTGTAAAACTTCTTAGAATTGTTAAGTAATTTTATGATATCTATGACCTTGTAAAGGTTTGGATGTTAGATAAGGTTAGGCTCATTAAAATCATCAACGGTAGAACAAACACATGCGAATAGTACACACCGTAGAATGGAGCTAGAGGAACGCCTCCGTCAAATCAAAATAATCCCTTTTCCATGTATTACTTTGAAATATTGTAATGCATTGCATGGCAATACAATTATATATAAGCATTATCCAATGCCTGCTGGAAAAGAAGATGAGCACTCTAAAACGCAACCTACCACCAACAAGAATGTTACCACAGCCTCAACCAACCAGAATATTACCACACCATCAGCCAATAAGTATTAGACAAACCAGACGTCTTGTCTGAAGCTCGTGACACCCGAAATTACACCCAGAAAACTGGCCAAGCTTTCGAACCATAGACCATACAGGAAATCTCAAAAAGGATCGATTCAATTTTGTTTTGAAACACTTCCATTATATTCCAGAAAAGATATGGCAAATCTTTAAACAGCAGACAACAGGATAAATCTATTGTTCCTTTTTATTTCCCGATATTTAGAGCCAGGTGAACTTATATACTTCCATTCCAGCCATAAGAACAAAAGATTACAAATGCAGAATAATGAGGGTGTTCAACAGGTCATCAATGAACCTAGAAAGTGTGATAAATTGACATCAGCTATAGTGATTTGCTGTCTTTCAAGAAAACACACTAATAAAACCGTTCTTTTACAAAGGGAATGATCATCTCAGTACCTTTTATCTGTTCTGAAGACATAAAGATATTAAACTTAAAGTACTATTAGATCTACAAAATAAGAGGAAGACATCTTATGAGAATTTAATAAAAAAAACGATAGCACCTCGACACAAAGTAAAATTATTGCAAACGCTAAAAATTGGTGAAAATAGCGGTTATCAATTCTAAATTACAAATACAGCACACAATAAAGGCACATCAATGGTTAGGGGACTGAAAAAAAAACAAAATGCGTTGTATAAATATACTTAAAAGACAAAGGTAAGGAGAGCACCTCTGCAGAAACAGACTTGATAGAAGACACTCCAGACCACCAAAAATTTCGTAAGGGTTAGATGATTAAAGCCATGATAAAGGCTCACCAATGATATAGTATTTTCAACAGACGAATTCAAAGCTAAAGGCGAGACAAAAACTATCATAAAACGAGACCCGTAAAAGTACCTCGGTTAGAGGGCAGTCGAGACAAACGCTTCAAGAGCGAAATCAGCTTAGACTGATGAGATCAAAGACGAGACACACGTGGCGAGGCCAAAGGTCAATGAAACAATAAAAGTTCACCAATACCTCGACTGCCCCTCGACAATGCGAGATGAGATAATATAGTATTATTGTCTAGAACTTCGTGTGATGTATGAGCAAAGCTCATTGTTGAAGGACTCATGGCGACTTCAAGATGAAGAACAACAAACAAAAGCGTTGTTCTATTGCGTGTTTTTACTATGTATTTGTAGAGACTTTGTCTCATGTACATTTAATCCATAACCTTTGATTTATTAGTACAATAGCTCGAACAATCCCTCTTTACTACTAAAGACATGTTGAACAGTTTACATGCCGTGGTGGATAAAATTCCAGGCTTGCCATGAGAGCCATTCGTAAGATGGTTGCCCAGACCGATCTATCGGCACTGTGTGTAGGCACCTTCAGAGATTTTGGTATTTCCAAATTAATTGGTTCTGGGTAGTACCCGAAGCGTGGGCAGTGAAACCTATTAGCGACGGTCTCCACCTCCGGCGATCCAATACCCCTATTACCCATTATTTTGAGCTCTTTCTAAAGCGTGGTCAGTTAATCTACGATGGCTCTGGTTTTATCAAAAAGAACCCAATAGCCTATTCAAGAAAATTAATCTGCTCGACATGTTTCCATTAATAAATGAATGATGACGTGACCACATGCTGCCAATGGACTACCAGGAAAAAAGAGAGTCACCGCAGAAATCAAGAGATATGAACTTGCCTTAGCGATCCACAAGAGATTGTATAAAGTCGTCTTCATTAACATAAGTTTGTGTTTCTTGAGCAGTTTGTTGTTGACCAAATGCACCATATGGTTTGCCCTGCCTGTCCGGTTTGGGTCATGGGTTCTCTAACCCACCAATAGTACACCACTTGTGGCTTAGGCCTGTCCTTGACCTCACAGTGAGACGCCACTGAGAAGAAGCATTGAAACATACACTATTTCATTAGTTTACTGGTTTTTTCTTTTTGCTACCAATTCCTTGAGCATTGTAAATTACTGTGATTTCGTAAAAATTTATGACAGTGTCTTGACGCGTGTTTATAGATCCATTTAATTGTGTTCTTGTTTCCGCAGGTATTGTTCTCTTGTAATTGTCATTAACATGTGCAAGTTAAATCCAGATAACCCCCAAATAATCAGGTAATAATCAGGAAACCCACGAAAGCTTGGGTCCCAAATGAAGATGAAAGCATGCTATTTATTTGACAGTGTAGTTATAAAGAAAGGGCATGAACGGGCCATGCATTGTAAACAGGAAACAATCTTGAACCTTTTGATTCAGTAAGGTCTCTCCTGTATTCGAATAACCTTGCGAGCGGTTCAAGATATGGATCAAATGTATAAGGGAGCTCATCCTATTAATAAGAAATCCCTACTAAACTTTTATTCAGCTGTTCGCTGCTGCTTGACTAAGATAACACATTTCTTAAAGTAGGGACAATACACAACTGTATATTGTCCCTGTTTGAAGTTAATAACTTGGACAAGCCCAATTTCCCCAAATACAATTTGGATCATATAACAACGGTCAAGCGAGTGGCAAAAGTTTATTTTCAAAGAAATTACATTTTACACCCCAAGCCGACGTCGGAAAAAGAAACATTGTTGATAATTGATTGACAGGGGTGTTAGTAGAGGAATTCGTTGAAAGCACTGAACTGAGAAGATTTTGCATTTAATTGGATCGTTTTATTTCTATGCAGCCAATCAAATGCAAAATCTTCTCATGGAAATGCCGTCAATCGAGCATTCTTCAAACACCGTCAATGTGTAAAGTGTGTTTCTTGTCCTTTTCCACAGGCAGTCTTTTTGAATGCCGGCTTGGGTTGTATAATTAGATTTCGTTGAAATGAAACTTTTGCCAATCGCTCGACTGTAGCAATATATCAAGCGTCGCAAAGTAATCCCAATTTATATGCTAAGTGCGTATTTAAAAATACATAGATGTACATGTGCAAATACTACATGAAAAATTTACACCATATGCAAATCTATGAAATTTTTTAATATCGACAGTAAAATCTGGAAAGACTTAAATAAATCAGGGCTTTTTAATAAACGACGATTGTTTATTATAATCAGAGACAAATTCAGAATACCGTATAGAATATTATAATAATCTTGTAAATACTAAATTACACAACCATTAAGGTAGATCGGTAGTCTTCCGCCATTTTGAATTTGTTATTTATGCTGTTATGGTATTGTCTGATTTTTAAATATGCAAATATTTTTATTTGTAATGAATCAATCAATATTACATCCATAATACAAAATGCAAAGGACCTACATAGACTTTATTTCACACGTCTTTATCTAATTAAACGAGGTATGGTAAGATAATTAAATAGATTGGAAGACGATTTTTGAAAAAGGGAGATAATCTGATAAAAATATTTAACATAGATATCACTATGAAAATTCACATTTTACAAATTACATGGAAAACAAAATCGGTGACCCCCATTTTTCTTTATATTTTTCGAAAGTATGTTCAAAGGGCTAACACACGAGTAAAGTAGGGAGAAATCTATGGAATAGTTTTAAAGAAATCAACAATATACCTATTTTTCCCTATATAATTTGATCATTTTGATATCAGTTATTTAAAAAAACAAGCACGGTGACCCCCCTTTTTGATTGTTTTATTTCAATGCTTATATAATAAGGAAACTTTCCTGTAAAAATTTTAAAATTTATGGAAAAAAATATTGGAGTACCCATCTACCTTAAATGGAAAAAACAAAAACTTTCTATATAAATATTTTCATGAAAATATAGAAACTTTTTATTTAACCATCCAAATAAAGAAACAAGAAAAAATTCACTAAATTTAGACCATGAGATCACAGGAAAATACAAAAAGGCTTTTTTCAGTCTTTAATTGTAAAATTAGTAATTCAATTCAATTCAAATCAAAGTTTTATTCAAAAATACAACACAAGCTCTATTGAGCTTTGGTATCGACTGTACATGAATAACAATACATAATATACATTACAAACACATATAGCACATACATTACATAGAGATTAATACATGGCCTTTTCCATATCAGCACGGTTATCATCCCGAGACCCCAATATCATATGGGTCGAGGGATGATAACCATGCTGATATGGAAAAGGCCATGTCTTAATCTGTTTATTATATACTTTCAATTAGAAGTTATTATCACACCCGGGCCGAAATAGCCATATCACCAGTCTGATATGGATATTTCAGAACGAGGCGGTCTGATATGGCCATATCAGACTGGGTATATGATATGGACTGTTTACCGGCTATATTACATATGCAAAACAACATATCTTCGCTAAGTACGTAATAAAAACATATAGCACATACATTACAAACATATAGCACATACATTACAAAGACATAGCACACAAATAAAAAAAAAACACACAGCACATACATTATAAATGTTATTGTTATTAGCAGATCGTCATAATTATTCATGAAGCACTATTAAAAGCAATAAGCATTATATTAGTATTGAAACAGCAAAAAGCAAGCACAGCAAAAATAACAAAAGCTATCACACATAAAAATAATTCGCGAACAAATCTTGTAACAAAATTTAATAACCGATAATAATGAGTTGAATTCAAAAACTTTTCACCAGCAACTAGCTATTCCTTAGCCCATCAACACTTGAAGGAATAATTACAGTTGTCTCTTTTATTAGACAGTCATTAGAACTGAGGAATTAGACAGTCATTAGAACTGAGGAATTAGACAGTCATTAGAACTGAGGAATTAGACAGTCATTAGAACTTAGGAATTAGACAGTCATTAGAACTGAGGAATTAGACAGTCATTAGAACTTAGGAATTAGACAGTCATTAGAACTTAGGAGACCCTTAGCTACTATTTGTTTATAGTATTTCATTATGTTTCTGTTGATATTGCCGCATAACCCAAATGGGTTCTTTCTTTTTTTTTTTTTTTTTTGAGTTGTTATTGCTCCCCTTAGGGTCGTTGTGTCTCTTTGACACATTCCCCGTTTCCCTTCTTTTTCTTATCTTTATCTACAATTTTGAATAAATAAAATATAAACTAATCACTAATTATATGATCGAATGCTTTGGTTCACACAGAGCCAATTGAACAGAATTTCAGTATTCATAAATATGTTCAAGCCGGATTTGCATTTGTTTAGTCCTTGTTCAAGGGATCGAATTTCCCGCGTTTTTAACTTGTCCCGATGCATTCCGAAAGTACAATTATTGACAGAAAAATCGAAACGAAAGCAAGATCGTCACAAAACAATGGAACATTTCTTAAATTTTCTTTGGATATAATGACATTGACACAAAAAATTGCAAACTCCATCGAAAATTATGGCAAGTGAAGTTCAGTGTAACGGAGAAAAGGCTAAGCCAAGGGATGGTAAGGACAAAATTCATGTTGTCACACTCTTTGACTGTTTGTGAGTCATTTCAAAAAGGGGGAGACATCTTTGTCTGGGACGTTTGGTCTTGCATGAAAAGTTAAAATTATTGGTCTTTTGATTTAAATCGTGCAACGAAACATCAGTTGTGGGCGACAGCCCATCAACAAAAAAAATCCGGAACTGGTCACAGTTTAGACGGTCACTGACAAATGTCACATGGAATTTCTTCTTATATTAACAAGAGTTCCTTTTGGCACCTCCACAATGTATCTCTATGATTATTCCGTCAACCAAAGGAGTGCCATATGGAGCTCTGCATTTATTTTTAAAGTGAAAATGAATAGGCTGTCCAGACTCCAGCCAATGGAAGTGTGTACAGAGGGGCAGATCCGGAGGGTTCTCATCCCAGAATCCCGACTTTATTTTTTACTAAATCCAAACATACAAAGGAACTTAAAAACTGATGAAATTCTGATTCCCTGTGCATTTATTTTCCGAAATCCCAGGCTTAGATTATAGAAATACTGAATACCCTGCAAGCTTAAAAACTTCAAGTCCTGGCATCCGGAAATAAGCACCCCCTATACATGAACATGTATCTAGTCCAAAGAACCCATAGTGCATTCAGTGTAAAATTTGTGAAGGTTGAATTTGGTCCCAATGGGGTTTGAGAGAGAAACAGGATTGGCCTTTTTCAGTAAGCAGAGAGCTATACATTTAGCTGCAGAACTCTGGCTCAGTAACTAGGCCCATTTTATATTTTTTGACTTATTGAACCATCATGACCATAGACATAACAACTAAAACATCAGCACAAGGACCTTCCACAGCAACATGAACATGTAGCATAAAGTGGGATTTTTTACTTTAAAAAGTGCTCATTAAAACATGAAAGAGTATATATGGGGCATGACAAAAGAAATTATACATTTACTTTCACATTTCTTTTATTGGCCTTTGCTGAAAAATTGACATATTTGTAATCAGGCCTAAATAAATTCTGTGTTTCCGGAAAAATTATAAAAAAAATTAGGGTCACTAGGTCGGAAATTTTTTTAATTTTTTTATTTGGTATGTCGCCAACCTGATCTGGAATTTTTCCCCGAGTCCGATCCGCAGTAACTTTTATAACCCAAAATGGTGCCTGTCACATTGTTTTGTTGTAATCTTCGGTGATTTTCATGGATTTTAACCTCCAAAGTACGTTTGAAGGACAGTTTTGAACAGTTTTTAGCTTCTCGAAAGAATTGTTAAATAGTTCTAACAGCGGCATATTGTGGTAACCTGTAAACGAAAACAGGGTCGGTCAGTGTAGGTCTGTTGGTGTACTTTTTTATTTTTTGTGAAGAGGGAATAAAGAAATAGGGTCGGGGGATATAAAATAGGGTCAGTCGGGTTACAGGAAACACAGAATTTTTTCAGGCCTCAATGGGAAAACTTTTTAAAAAAATGTATACATTTACTAGTATGATTGCTGGAAAACTTAGGGGTCAACAGTTCCAATTTTTTTGCACGAGGCTTCAGATATTTATTCCAAATGTCTGGTATCTCCATGCCCTTTCATGTGCTTAGAATGATGTGATCTCTGAAATAATAGATTTGATGATGCTTTTCAGTATCTTGCATGGCCCTTTACACTAAAGATTTCATTGTTACTTTGACACATTCACACAAATCAAGAGGCTGTCATGCCATATCCCATGATACATGTACATGTACTTTTTTGTACATTTCTATTATCTCTTTTTGAACATCCGTATTTTATACATGTACTTTTGATTGATTTTAATTGATTTAAAGTTATGTTTTTACACCATAAACATAAGAATTAAAGAATTTTTCCTTATCATTATACATCCTTTAGGTTTGATGAGAGGGAGTGTGAAAAATACAAATGTATGTAATAATACAAACCATAAAATGTGTGAAAAACGTAATACATTTGAAAAATGTGTGAAGTATGTCGTATGTGTAATATATATACATGTATAGGACAGCATGTGTGAAATATTAATTACAAAATGGTATTTATTGACCACACTGTCTTTGCAGTTGAAAATTGCTTTTTGCTGATACAGGACTCTGAATTATATATCCAGAATGCCCACTGCTTTTTGCAGTTGGGGGTACATGTACGTACCCTTTGAATTTAAATTTGGGGGTACATGGTGTTTTTTGAGGGTACATACATGTACATCATTTTGTACATGTACACATACTAGTATTTTTATTTTGCTACTTAAAACGGCTTAGCCAGGAGCCTATCAAGTTGCATGACATATGCCGGATAACTATTTTCCTTTCATTTTTGATTTGAACAATACATAAATTTCGATGTGAAAATTAAGATAATCAATGACACGAATGATGAATTTTTTAATTGTATGTGCATGCACATTATGATTTGTGAAATTTTATGTTCATATTTTCTAATGTACGTGAATACGTGAATGAGCATGCTGTTTATTAGGATGGTTTTGATATATTTTCTTGATGTGAACGTTCATTAAATAAATTCATTTGTTCTATTTTAGTTCTTATTTCACGTACTTCATGATTCTGCATATACAAGTAAAATTTATGCAACAGTTGTACAAAAGTGATTGGATATGTTGCATTACATTACAATACTCCATTTTACTAATACATGTAGGTGCTTCGTAATCAATTCCTAAAAAAATAAAGAAATCTACATCTGTTAGTCATGTAAGTCCTGTATAAACGATCAAATTAGTTTTTCCTCCAAAACTTGGTCCAAGTGTTTTTTATTCAATGTACCTTCAAAAATTTGAATCAAAAACTGGAATGGACTTGGACAGAATAGAATCTCATCCTATTTTTCTTAAAACTTGGATGCAACTTGGATGGAAACTGACCAATCAGAGAAAGGACCCTCTTATTTTCAGGAGTCTTTGTCAAAGGTAGAAAGTAAACAAATGCACGTGTAATAAAAGTGCATCAGTAAATAGCAGCATGGTGGGCACTAAGAAATGTAAAAGCAGATGGATAGTCATAGATTATAATTAACTGAATTGAAGAAAATCCAATTTTTGTGTCGCCTGCACACGTAGTGTGGGGCGACATAAAGGGATCACTTTAGTCTTCTTGTGTCGTCATTGGCGTTGTCGTTGTTGTCCGTCCCAATTTTTCGTAACACTTTTCTCAGCAACTACAAATCACAGCCACTTGAAATTTTGTATGTGACCTCAGTTTGGGGTTCCCTATTGCACTTATTGAATTCAGGTCTGTCAGACATCTACTTCCTGTTTACGGACTTGGAATACATGTATTTTTCCGCATACTGTAAATAGTAAAGATTTTCGTAACATTTTTCTCAGCAACTACAAATCACAGCCACTTGAAATTTTGTATGTGACTTCAGTATGGGGTCTCATATTGCACTTATCAAGTTCAGGTCTGTCGGACATCTACTTCCTGTTTACCAACTTGGAGTATTTGCAAAATGGTAAAAATTTTCATAACACTTTTCTCAGCAACTATAAATCACAGCCACTTGAAATTTTGTATGTGACTTCAGTATGGGGTTCTATATTTTGCTTATTGATTTCAGGTCTGTCGGTCATCTGCTTCCTGTTTACCGTCTTGGAATATTTTCAACAAGTACTTTCAATGGTCAAAATTTTCGTAACACTTTTCTCAGCAACTATAAATCACAGCCACTTGAAATTTTGTATGTGACTTCATTATGGGGTCTCATATTGCACTTATCGAATTCAGGTCTGTCGGACATCTACTTCCTGTTTACCAACTTGGAGTATTTGCAACATGGTAAAAATTTTCGTAACACTTTTCTCAGTAACTATAAATCACAGCCACTTGAAATTTTGTATGTGACTTAATTATTGGGTTCTATATTTTGCTTATTGAATTCAGGTCTGTCGGTCATCTACTTCCTGTTTACCGTCTTGGAATATTTTCAACAAGTACTTTCAATGGTCAAAATTTTCGTAACACTTTCCTCAGCAACTATAAATCACAGCAACTTGATATTTTGTATGTGACTTCATTATGGGGTCTCATATTGCGCTTATCGAATTAAGTCTGTTGGACATCTACTTCCTGTTTACCGACTTGAAATATTTTTGACAAATACTGTCATCATGGTCATTGGTACAAATTTTTGTAACACTTTTCTCAGTTTATTCGATTGGTTAATCTTGAACTCCTTGAACACTGTAAGTCATATTCCAACCAAACTTGCAGGATATGTTGTTCACCTGATCTAATTGTGCACCTGATACTTAAAATCAATTTTACAGATTTTAGAGGTTCACTGAACAAAAATAGTTCAAATGTTAATTTGCTTTATTTGTTTATCTGCAAGACCTTCAAAATTACAATTCATATTCTAAACAGATTTACAGGATATGTTTTTTTCTCCTGATCCAGATATGCACCTTATACTTAGAATTGTGATTTAATAAATTGTAGAGTTTAATTGAGCCAAAAATGGCTCTTTTAAAGTGCAGGCGACATAAGTGTTCCATGGAACACCCATAAATTTTTTATAATGTGAATGACGAGGGATAAAAATGGACCATTTTCGTGCTCATACTGAGTTTCTTTTGGACCTTAGTCTCCCTCGTACAATTATTGTACAAAACAATGCAAGACATACTGCCATCTCAGTTTTTCGCAGTTGCTGCTTTGTTTTTTGGTTCTACTGCCTAAACTTCAGCAAATAATTGGTAAAAATTTGGATAATGTATACAGAAACTTGAATTCAAGTTTTGGATGAAAAACTATGATAGTGTATACAGACCTTTAGTTATTTTGTTTTTAAAGTGACCAAAGCTCACCTTGACTCATTATTTGGAAAATCATAGGAAATATTATTTGTTCAAATAGGGTCTGAAAGTCTCGTTTCATTTTGGAACTTCCGGGACCAAAACCTGTACCCCAAAGTTACATTTTAAACAAAAACATATGACATTTAAAGCAAATAATTAGAAAGTCATAACCCTGCAACGTCATATTTTGGCGGGAAACGTTTTCAAATTGCAATTTTATCGTGATTTCTTGGTGTCACATTACGAGACTTACAGACCCTTTACAGAGTTGGAGAAAAAGTCCTGAGTGTTTTCGGTAGACATAAAACATCTGGCCTTTTTTCCATGATGGCAGTGCCCTTTTCATCAAGATTGCCCTTTTTGTTGTGGCGCCAGTGCCGTTTTGCTCGAATTTCTGAATTTGCCAAAAAATAATTTTAAAGATAGATGCAAGTTGTTGTCTGTCAATTTGCAAAAATTGATTATCACCAATAATCGTGCCCAATTTTCATATTTTTGGAGGAAGAATAGATAAATTTTGCTACCCTGAAAATTACTCATAACAAGTTGACAAATATGTTGCTTTTCTGCTGGCATGTTACAGGATAACTGGGACCATTAATTCTTCACATTTGAAAGTTCTTGGGCCATATATACTAGTAGTAGTACATGTATGTATATAGTCAAAGTTAAAGTCATCTTGAAAATCCCGATGTCACTAATGCAAGTGAAGGTAAAAAATACCATTAATCATTTACACACTGGGATCGAAGTGCGTATCGAGAATTTCCTGATTTACGTGAATGGCATTTAATTTCTATATAGATGCGACTTGATTAAGTGCCTTATTGGCATCAATGTGCACCTTTTTTGCAGTCAATTTGTTATTGACTTACTGTATTCGACCTTATTAGCGCCCCTGCTCCAATAAGCGCCCCCTCACCCTTTTTCAAAGTCAAAATACACAAGCGCCCCCTCAAAACTCCCAAACTGCCAAAATTTACTTACGCTTATTTGCCGATGTTCGAGTTTTAAGAGGGTATATTATCGCCGTAATTTTAAGAAACAGAATGTTTATGTACCTCCCACGACTCCTGAGTAACGATATCTATTTATTTTTGCCTAATTCGCGTGATTGATTACTGTTACTTTTTCGTTTCATCACGATTTTAACAATCGGAAGTTGAAGACGCATTATAGAACTTAATAATAATGACGGTAGCGGACATGCAGAAATTCCGGTTTTGCCGATTCAATTAAGCGCCCCCGTTTTTGAATTTTCTAAGCGCCCTGGGAGCTTATTGGGTCGAATACGGTAAATCAGGTATTTAATCAAGTCGCATCTATAGAAATTAAATGCCATTGACACAAAAAAGGAAATTCTCGATACGCACTTCGGCCCCAGTGTTACACATACATGTACATGTAAAATCATAGACATACAATGCAACAACAATGTACATATATATACATGCATGTACTTGTACGTATACCTGTAAAATCATTTTGATAGAAATCAGAGTGGGTTGGGATTGGTAATTTTTATACCCCCCCGCAAACAAAGTTTGGGGGGGTATATAGGAATCACCCTGTCTGTCTGTCTGTCCGTCCGTCCGTCTGTCCGTCCGTCTGTCCGTCCTTCTGTCCGTCCGTCTGTCCGTCCGTCTNGTGTCAAGGTCCTTATTGTGTCCAGCAAATTAGTGTGTCCACATTAATTTTAGTTTACACTTGTTCAAATTTCAGTGGTCGACATGCTGCGGTCGTATCATGCTGCGCTTGGCGTAGCCCTTTATTATTTTTTGTGCAGAGGGAATAACAAAATAGGGTCGGTCGGGTTACGGCACAGAATTTTTTTAGGCCTCAATGGAAAAACTTTTTAAAAAATGCGTACATTTACGAGTATGATTGCTGGAAAACTTAGGGGTCAACAGTCCCAATTTTTTTGCACGAGGCTTCAGATATTTATTCCAAATTTCTGGTATCTCCATGCCCTCTGGTCTTGCTCTCGGGTGCTTAGAATGATGTGATCTCTGAAATGATAGATTTGATGATGCTTTTCAGTATATTGCATGATCGACAAGAAGCCAACATCTGGAAAATAGTTTTTACATTGGCCTTATTGATTTTAAAAGGGAACCTCTGCCCAGATTTTTGAATTTTTATTTGAATTCTGGTCTGAATGTTTTAATTTCAGCAATATGTACATTTTGTACTACCTTGATTATAAGGGGAACCCCTGCCCAAATTTTTTTTGAATGGTGTTTTATTATTGGTTGTAATAAATGGTGGATCTTTGGGTTGCCATGGAAACCAAACAAGAATACTGTAATTTGAGAGAAAAAAAGGTATGCTGCTAAATTTTATGTTTTGTTTTGCCTTTTATCTATGTCAGCCATGGTCCAGGTGAGCGATACAGGTTCTTGAGAGCCTCTTGTTTGTACATTTCTGTGATCTCTTTTTGAACATCCATATTTCATAAATGTACTTTTGATTGATTTTAATTGATTTAAAGTTATGTTTTTCCACCATAAACATAAGAATTAAAGAATTATTCCTTATCATTATACATCCTTTAGGTTTGATGAGAGGGAGTGTGAAAAATACAAATGTATGTTATAATACAAACCATAAAATGTGTGAAAAACATAATACATTTGGAAAATGTGTGAAGTACAATTGTTTGTCGTGTGTGTAATATATATATATATAGGACAGCATGTGTGAAATATTAATTACAAAATGGTATTTATTGACCACACTGTCTTTGCAGTTGAAAATTGCTTTTTGCTGATACAGGACTCTGAATTATATGTCCAGAATGCCCACTGCTTTTTGCAGTTGGGGGTACATGTACGTACCCTTTGAATTTAAATTTGGGGGTACATCGTGTTTTTTGAGGGTACATACATGTACATGTACGCATACTAGTATTTTTATTTCGCTACTTAATACGGCTTAGCAAGGAGCCTATCATGCCAGATAACTATTTTCCTTTCATTTTTGATTTGAACATTACATAAATTTCGATGTGAAAATTAAGATAATCAGTGACAGGAATGCTGAATTTTTTAATTGTATGTGCATGCACATTATGATTTGTGAAATTTTATGTTCATATTTTCTAATGTACGTGAATACGTCAATGAGCATGCTGTTTATTAGGATGGTTTTGATATATTTTCTTGATGTGAACGTTTATTAAATAAATTTATTTGTTCTATTTTAGTTCTTATTTCACGTACTTCATGATTCTGCATATACAAATAAAATTTATACAACAGTTGTACAAAAGTGATTGGATATGTTGCATTACATTACTTTATTCCATTTTACTAATACATGTAGGTGCTTCGTATTCATTTCCTAAAAAAATAAAGAAATCTACATCTGTTAGTCATGTAAGCCCTGTATAAATGATCAATTTACTGAAATTAGGTTTTCCTCAAAAACTTGGTCCAAGTGTTTTTTATTCAATGTACCTACAAAAACTGGAATGGACTTGGACAGAATAGAATCTCATCCTATTTTTCTTGAAGCTTGGATGGAAACTGACCAATCAGAGAAAGGACCCATTTATTTTCAGGAATCTTTGTCAAAGGTAGAAAGTAAACAAATGCATGTGTTATAAAAGTGCATCAGTAAATAGCAGCATGGTGGGCACTAAGAAACGTAAAAGCAGATGACTCTTTTAAAGTGCAGGCGACACAAGTGTTCCATGGAACACCCATAAATTTTTTATGATGTGAAAGACGAGGGATAAAAATGGACCATTTTCGTGTTGATACTGAGTTTATTTTGGACCTTAGTCTCCCTCATACAATTATTGTACAAAACAATGCAAGACATACTGCCATCTCAGTTTTTTGCAGTTACTGTTTTGTTTATTGATTCTGCTGCCTAAACTTCAGCAAATAATTGGTAAAAATTTGGATAATGTATACAGAAACTTGAATTCAAGTTTTGGATGAAAAACTATTATAGTGTATACAGACATTTAGTTATTTTGTTTTGAAAGTGACCAAACCTCGCCTTGACTCATTATTTGGAATATCATAGGAAATTGAAAATTTTTTTCAAATAGGGTCTGTAAGTCTCGTTTCATTTCGGAACTTCCGGGACCAAAACCTGTACCCGGAAGTTACATTTTAAACAAAAACATATGACATTTAAAGCAAATAATTAGGAAGTCATAATCCTGCAATGTCATATTTTGGCGGGAAACGTTTTCAAATTGCAATTTTATCGTGATTTCTTGGTGTCACATGACGAGACTTACAGACCCTATACAGAGTTGGAGAAAAAGTCCTGAGTGTTTTCGGTAGACATAAAACATCTGGCCTTTTTTCCATGACGACAGGGCCCTTTTCATCAAGTTTGCCCTTTTTGTTGTGGCGCCAGTGCCGTTTTGCTCGAATTTCAAAATTTGCCAAAAAATAATTTTAAAGATAGATGCTAGTTGTTGTCTGTCAATTTGCAAAAATTGATTATCACCAATAATCGTGCCCAATTTTCATATTTTTGGAGGAAGAGTAGATAAATTTTGCTACCCTGAAAATTACTCATAACAAGTTGACAAATATGTTGCTTCACCTTTTCTGCTGGCGTGTTACAGGATAACTGGGACCATTAATTCTTCACATTTGAAAGTTCTTGAGCCATATATACTAGTAGCAGTACATGTATGTATATAGTCAAACTTAAAAGTCATCTTGAAAATCCCGATGTCACTAATGCAAGTGAAGGTAAAAAATACCATTAATCATTTACACACTGGGATCGAAGTGCGTATCGAGAATTTCCTGATTTACGTGAATGGCATTTAATTTCTACATAGATGCGACTTGATTAAGTGCCTTATTGGAGTAAATGTGCACCTTTTTGCAGTCAATTTGTTATTGACTTAAATCAGGTATTTAATCGAGTCGCATCTATAGAAATTAAATGCCATTGACACAAAAAAGGAAATTCTTGATACGCACTTCGGCCCCAGTGTTACACATACATGTACATGTAAAATCATAGACATACAATGCAACAACAATGTACATATATACATGTATGTACTTGTACGTATACCTGTAAAATCATTTTGATAGAAATCAGAGTGGGTTGGGATTGGTAATTTTTTATCCATTTATCAACATTTCAAAGACATATGCTGGTAAAGCCAATGTTTCAAAGTCGGAATTTGAAGTAGAATTTTGATCTCATCAAATTATTAGAATTGGCCCTCGGTGATTTCATTATTACAAAATACAGACAGTAGTTCTAGGAATTAGATAATTTATGATTAAACTTGTTGACAAAAGATATTTAAATTTCTAATTACGAAAAATTGATCTTGTTGCGTAATCTTCATAAAAGGTAATTTAGAAACAGAAGAAGAGCATTATGTCGAAATCCGTTTCAAGTTATTTAATAAAATTGAATCATTTGACATGACATACAACTTTATCAAATTTATTACTTTCAGGTTATGTTACATGTACATGTATGTGAATATATGTATTTTATGCAGTCTGATTTAAGCTTGAATTAAATATTTATAGTCTTAAAGTTTTATTGTTTGAAGTACATGAGTGACATCTTCATTTATAAATGTTCATTTCAAACATGTATCATGTACATGTACACGTACAATAAATGGCAACATGGTGAAATGTGATTAACACTAGTGTGATTTACATACATGTATGACAGTGTCAGTATACTGCATTTTGGGGGGGGATCTGGAATTTAGTGCACACTGAAAAATGTTTTCTAGGTAAGTGTTAGGTGCAAAAGTCATGCAATATTTATTGGTGAATGATTTTAGGGACACATCCACTAAACCTTGCCAATGCGACTGGGGTTGTAGTGTTACGTTAGAATTTCATGGCATAGATTTCTATAGATGTGACTCAATTAAGTGCCTTATTTAAGTCAATAACAAATCAACTGCAATAAGGTGGACATTAACACATTGTAAATGTCATCGAAGTTAGACTGTACATCCAGTTTAAAAATTACTTCTATTTACTTGCATCCATTATGGTAATGTGCATATACATGTACATTTGTACATGTATGAATGGCTTTAAAATTTGTCCAATCTGTTTCTAAGACAAAATTTAACAAATTTTGTGAAAACAATTTATTGGAGAAAAAAGTATCGCTTCTTTTTTTGATGTACAGTAGACTTATGTATCAGAAAACTTGAATGACAGTCACTTTCTGAAATGTACAACACTGAAATCTATATTCTTTGACGAATTTGCGTAGTCGTCTGTTTATATAATAGTATATATATATTTTTGTATATGATAGTGGATATAATGATTTTATGTGGTGAATTTATTTTCAACTGCCAATTGCAATTCCTTTGTGTATTAGGATAAAAGAAGGTCTGAAATAGGAACAGACATCCCCCCTTTCAAACTCAATGCAGCGTAGCTAAGTATACATGTAGCACCATGACAGGTGTTCAGCTGCTCTCAAGTAGGGCTTGGCCTTAGTAGCCTGGCATGGCCTTTTTGGCTCTTTTAGACTAGTCAAAATGGCCAATATTGAGGCCGGCATGCAAACCTAATTTGATGCCAGTACGTAGGTAGAGAACAATGTAGTAAATAATTGGGCCATATAACATTTCTAACTAATGGAGGCCAACTTATTGAGTGTTTTCAAAAATAAATTTGAGGTCAGATAGATCAATATTGACCCAAGAGGAATAAACTAATAAGTCCAAGGTAATGAATTAAATAAAGGATGCCAATTTTCAAATGCTTTTTGTTTAGTAAACAGACTGCACTTTTGGATTGATTTACGACAGTTTTAACAGATAGATACTATCAGGCATATCCCAATAGCTGCTTATTTCACAGCATGCTTCATTTTTGAGATTTTTATTGGTTATTAAAATGAAATTAACATCTATTTTCTCTTCAAATATAAATTGCAGATGTTTGTGAGCTGTCCTGGTCATGTGAATTTCTCACTTTAGGTATACAGTAGAACTTCGATGGCTCGAACTGCAATAGCTCGAACACCATGGATGTCTCGAACCCTTTTTCCGGTCCCTTTTGTTCAAGTTTCAACATAGTTCGACCTCGATTTCTCGAACACTCCTGTAACTCGAACTGTTTTCATTGGTCCCTTGGGTGTTCGAGCCATCGAAGTTCGACTGTATTTTGTTGTAGTGATTTTTATTGCGATACATACATGTATCTAATTTTGCAATAATGGAGGGTATAACCCAATTTTTGAACTCTGGACTTTGGCCTTATTTTGGGCATACTTTGGACATGATCGCTTGAGTCCATGAACTCCATGGACAGAAGTTGAAGTATTTTGTAATTCAGTACTTCCGATCAAATTTCAAAAAAAAAATAATTTAAAAATCCGAATTGGACTCCGGACTTCATGTCTTATTTTGGTTGTATTTTGGACTCAAGGGGGAGAGGGTTATACCCTCATAAGGTAGAAAATGACATTCATTTTCAGGGGAGATAATTCAACTTATTCTGGAAAAAGGGGTATCCTTCAGTCAAATCTATGTGAAATCAACATTTTGTTAATTCTGGCGTGGTTTCCTGGTATGGCCGTCTAGTTTACATTTTAAAAAAATTCATAACAAACTGCCAATAGCAACTGTTATTTTTACTTGCCACTTGTTTTATTTGCTCTGAATATACATCTTTTTACATATGAAACAAACAGGATTACAATGTTTATTTCCTTAGTATTGATATAGATCTTTGAATGTTTATATTAGTATTTTATTGGATAAACACCCAGAAATAATGCTTACTTCATACTTCTCATAAACAGTCAGAATTCTGCCAGGACATTCATTGTATGAAAGTTGAATTGTATGTGTAAAGTTTGGAATTAATACTATTTGTGTTTTCATTGGCGGATCCAGAGGGGGGTTCCGGGGTTGGAACCCCCCTTTTTTCTGGACAATCATGTTTTTTTTAACGAATATCCTGATGTTTTATTAAGAAATACCCCAAAAATTTCCTTTCATTTCCAATTGGAACCCCCCTTTTCTAATTGCCTGGATCCGCACCTGGTTTTCTTCCATACTCAGAAAAATTGGACCCTTGCAAAAAAATTTATTCTCATTTTGAAAATAATCTTTATTTTTGCTTTTCAAAAGTATACCTTTTTCCATTTTCTCTTAAAAATTTTTGTTTTCAATTTAAAACTTATGCAAATGTACCAATTTCTATTGCCTCTTTAGAAAAATCAAAACCATTTGTGAAAAATTCAACTGCCAGTTTCAGCTGAGAATGATTGCTTATGATCAGAAATATAAGAATCCATGTTTAGATACAAATTTTGACGTGATTACATTTTCTGACAGGAATATCTATAATCTTTATAAACTTGATGGGAAATATCACATCAATCAATAAAAATTCATTACAGAAAATTCATTACCCATATTCTAGTCTATGATGTATATTTCATTTAGAGGGTGATCGTTTTCATGTATAAATTCGGTTTACATATATTTTTTTGCATAAGAGAAGTCTAAGTGAAAAAATGAATAATCAGAGCAAATGTATATATATATATATATACATTTTAAGCTACAGTGTACAACATATATTTAGGAATTTTTTTTCCTTGATGCAACAGAACTTATATTAGGGGACGACCATTTGATTTTTTTTTTTGGGGGGGGGGGGGCTTGGGCGATTATGTAAATAAATAATTTAATCTTGATGCCGGTGAAAATAAATATTTTTATCTGACTTGTCACGAAAAAAAAAAATTTAATTTTGATTTGAAGAATAATGTTTTTGTTGTGAATGCAAATAAATAATTTGGTGTGACATTTGGTGAAAAAAAATAATTTGTGTGAAGGTAAATAAATTTTCCAGGCTAAATTGCCCAAGCCCTTCCTCTGAAAATCAAATTGTCATCCCCTTATCATAATACTTCTTAACATCTGTCCCAAAAGCATTTGATTTGAATGGATGATAACTTGCATTGGATCAAATACATGGTTCATACTACAATTTTTTCACGTGATTATCACATAATGAACGCGTATCAGTCGTCCACATATAAAAATTAAAATTTTTACAGGTAAATATGCGTTTGTCATGTGAAAAAACATCGCGCATTCAAACCCAGTACCGAGATGGTTTGAACACATGATGCATCTGGATTGTATACACATCTACTTATATATGAACGATTTATCTACATTTAATGTGTGTTGTTTCATTGTGCACACTTGTAGCGTGCACAGAAAGGTAAACAAAATCATTGCAGATATACTCAGAAGTTCTTCTTGACATGCGTATATTCTTTATCCAATCATTTTGTGTCCAAAGCGGAACATCATTCCACAAATCGGCTTGTCGTGGTAGTATACGATAATTTACGTTTTTTTATAGCAGACTAATCGGAAATGATCCAAAATAAAAATATTACTTGACGTGTCAATATTTGTATTTTCCTTTGTTTTGCAGCTATTTTTCTTCAACTTCTTTTTCAATTTTTTACACCGAAGTCGATGTTTCGTCTTCAATTTCTCCATCTTTCAATTTCCGTAAATTGTATTGATCTCTTGTATCCTCCTTATAAAGCTAAAAAATGACAAAAATATTAGCGTACAAATTCCATGCCTTTCGACTTTCATCTTCTGCTCATGTATATTCATTTTTAGCGAATCCCGCCATATATGAACAACTATTACATATTATATACGCGAGTTATTTATTTTATATGGACAGACAATACATGATTAATACGTGATAAACGTGCATTGAGTCAACGTGTATCGAATCTAGATGTAAAATACACATTATATATGAACCCGGTAAAAATCAAATAAGGGCTTTCATATACATTTTTTGTATCACATTTGTATTTGTTGTGGCAAGACCTTTCAACTGGTAACAGAATATTTGACCTATGATCTTGACCTTGACATGTGACCTACCTATTTTAAAAACTACAAATTTATAAATACATGTTTACCCCTTATTATGTGCCAGTGTTAGGTATCTGGATGGGCAATACCGGTATATATTTGAGGGTGACTTAAAGCTCTGAGCATAGGCTAATGGTCCTTTTGCATATGAGTAAAATCATTTATTAACCACCTGAGATCAGAAAAAGATGGCTATATATTATTGAATATTAAACATGTTTAAAGACCCTTGAATTCTGTTTAATATTGGTTTTATACAATACATCTTTTTAAGTTACTAATAACTTAATAAATTGATTATTTAATCTTTTCCAAAGGTCACTGAATGTTAGATTTGATTTGTCTGTGATCTCGTGCTCAAAAACAGCCGGGAAATGTCAGTATTATTATTTAAAATGATTAAATTAAGAGAAAAATGTATATTTGAAATGATGAGTTAATATCGTGACTTTATTATTAAACAGATAATTGTTATCAGTACGATTTATCAGAAGTATGATTAATAAAGTGTCCGTAATCTTTTGTTCGGAGATAAATACACTCAATTAAAAGAAACCGTTTCAACAAAGAATAAGGCGAAGACAGTGCAAATGTTTGGTTTTTTTTTTTTAATTCCACCTACAGTATTACAGAAATGGAGACTTTTTCCAGAGTTGAACATTCTTTCATTTTACTGTTCCTACCACAGGAGTCAGAAATTCGTTTCACTGACTAAATCCGGAAACTTCATTGTGTTGGCTTCGTGTTTCATTTTGAAATGAAATATTGATAGAATTTCCGGCTCCTGTGTTCTTACTGTAATGCACAATTAATATTTTATCTAACATGTGTTTGTCTAACTGCATTTTAAACAAAAACTAGAAGTGGTGCCATCAGAAAAGATGGCCATCCTCCCACTCACCTGTTTGACACAGAAAACAGTTGTTATAGACCATTGGGGTGATTTTGAAAAAAATTATTGATAGTCACTATTTTTACTAAGAAAGAATACAAGGATATACAGTTGTTAGGTAGAATTTCCAAAAATGAGTTTTCTTTGAGACTTACATGAAATTTACCAAATTTGGAATCAATTATTTTGAAAATCCAATTGGTAAAAATTATTGCCCTAATCGAAACAAATCCTAACGGTATTGTTGCTAGGTAGAATTCCAAAAAATAAGTGGTCTTGGACACTTTCAGGAAATTTACCAAATTTGGAATTAATTATTTTGAAAATCCAATTGGTGAAAATGACTGCTCTAATCGAAACAAATCCTTACAGTATGGTTGCTAGATAGAATTCCAAAAAATAAGTGGTCTTTGACACTTTCAGGAAATTCACCAAATTTGGAATCAATTATTTTCTAGATCAATTGGTGAAAATGATTGCCCTAATAGAAACAAATCCTTACAGTTTGGTTGCTACCTAGAAATCAAGAAAATAAGGGGTCTTTGACACTTTCAGGAAATTTACCAAAATAGGAATCAAATATTTTTGAAATCCAATTGGTGAAAATGATTGATCTAATAGAAACAAATCCTAACAGTATGGTTGCTAGGTAGAATTCCAAAATATAAGTGGTCTTTGAGACTTTCAGGAAATTTTCCAAAATTGGAATCAAATATTTTTGAAATTCAGTTGGTGAAAATGTTAGTCCTAATTGAAATAAATTACTACATTTATGGTTGCTAGGTAGAATTCCAAAAAATAAGTGGTCTTTGAGACTTTCAGGATATTTTCCAAAATTTGAATCATATTTCAGAATTCTAAGTATTCAAAATTTTATTTTTTCCAAACTCTTGTAAAAAAAAATGAAATCATATGCTAAAAGTGAAAAAATATGAGTCTTTAACATTTTCAAGTTGGAACCGAAATCAAAATTCCGAAACTTCATTGCACATCTGCAGACTTTATGCAACAATTCTATAACAAAATTAAATCCATACTTAAAAAAATGTAGGAGTTCCACTGAAAAGCTCACATGCGTCAAAATCGACATCTTGGGGCCTCTTGTTTGCATCAAGACTAATTTATAAAATCCGAAAGCCTATTGCGCATCTGCAGCATATATGAAACAATTTTATAACAAAATCAAAACATTTAATCCAAAAATGAAGGAGGAGTTCCACTGACAAGCTCACAGATGTCAAAATAGACATCTTGGGGCCTCTTGTTTGCACCAAGACCAATATCTTATTGCGCATCTGCAGCATATATGCAACAATTCTAAAACAAAATTAAAGCACTAATTCCAAAAATGAGCGAGGAGTTCCACTGACAGGGTCCATCTAGTGGACAGACGGACAGACAGACAGACCGACGGACGGATGGGACCAAAACAATATCCCCGCATTTTCTTCAGAAAAGTGTGGGGATAAAAAAATTGACACAACAATAATATTCAAAATCGTTAAAATGTTGCTTCTACAAATGTTGACTATTTTATTTTTATACCCCGCAAACAAAGTTTGGGGGTAGGCGGTATATAGGAATCATCCCGTCTATCTGTCTGTCTGTCAGTCTGTCTGTCCATGTACCTTGTCAGTGCATGTTCTCCTAAACCCCTGCTTGGATTTTGAAGAAATGTTGCACAGTTGTAGTACACCATCTGAAGATGTGCATGAAGTAATGTGGTTGCTGTCCAAAATAATAAGGGGTGATAATTCATCTTTTAATATTTTCTGGAAAAGGGGGAGGAGGATGAACCTTGTCAACGCATGTTCTCAGAAACCACTGCTTGGATTTTGATGAAATGTTACACAGTTGTAGTACACCACCTGAAGATGTGCATGAAGTAATATGGTTGCTGTCCAAAAATTTGAAGGGGAGATAATTTGTCTTCGAATATTTTCTGGAAAAAGGGGGGGAACTTGTCAGCGCATATTCTCCAAAACTGCTGCTTGGATTTTGATGAAATGTTACACAGTTGTAGTAATACAACCTGAAGATGTGCATGATATAATATGGCTGCTGCCAGAAATATTGAAGGGGAGATAATTGGCCTTTGAATATTTTCTTGAAAAAAGGGGGTGGGGTGAACATTGTCAGCACATGTTCTCCTAAACAGGTACTAGGATATTGATAAAATTTTACACAGTTGTAGTATACTTCCTGAAGAAGTGCATGAAGTTATATAGTTTCTGTCTTAAATTTGGAAGGGGAGATAATCAATCTTTGAATATTTTCTGGAAAAAGGGGGAGGTATATCATTGTGTCCATACTTTTATTGTGTCCACATTAGTACTGTGCCCACAACTGTACTATGTGCACGCTTTCTTAAATTTACACTTGCCATAATTCAGGGTTCAATTGGAGGAAAATAAAAATTGTGTACAATTTATAAAAAAAAATTTATATACCATTTATGGCACATCAAGTTCATTTGCTGCCTTCCTCACAAGGTTTGGTACCCTTGGTCGCACATACATACATCCTAAATTTTTGTCAAATAAGTAGTATTTATTTGATGATTATAAGTATGTTTAGTCTGAATCGAAGCTTTGGTATAATGAGTTGTACCGTGTTTCAACTTTTCAAGTTTGTCACTCATATCTACTTCCTGTTTGCTGATAACTAAGTGGCGGGAGTATCCATGTCCATGTACACTCCAGAACTAGAGAGACGTTCTAAACAAATGTTCCCATTTCTGGATAAATGGCCTTTAAGACTGGATAATAATTGTCAGTCAGGGTCATATTTGATTTTAAGATGGAACAGAGAGAAAATGCAATAAAAAAGCCTTCTATGTGCCTCATTATTATTGGTGTTCAGGGATTAGATCCACTAACTTGACTGGGCCCGATCACCATCTAATATTATTTGAATTTTCATAATCATCAAAAAATATCTTACAAGACAATATGATTTTCTCCAACTAAAGGTTCAAGTATACAAGCAATTGCCCACATTTTTAATTTGTATTGGGCATCAAAACTGTTAACTTAGCCATATTCATACAGACTTAAGACACCACACTTCTACATGTGGTGGCCTCTATTCAAATGTTTTTCCATACAAAGCGACAGTCCCAAGGAGTCATGTTCACTCCCCCTCACCCCCACCTCACCAGTGGTACAAGGTCATATGATACTCAGTCTAATTCCCATAATTCCTTGATGATAGATTGGAAAATCACAAATGTTTCTATAGCATGAAATTATAATTGCCAAATTAATTAATACATTAAGTAATTAATACAAAATGTATGTTAAATAATTGCAAAATTAATTAGCAATTGATGTTCCAATTAAAAAAGCGAAGAATCTGAATAACACAAATATTTTCATAAGCATTGCCTAAGTTTCTGGGTATTCTGGCAGATGAAAAATGAAGACAATATTTAATTTTATAATTTGCTAATTATAATTAGAAAATGAAAGAAAGTTGGCATATGGTCTAAGGTAATCGATTTCACATGTTGTTAAGATCAGACTGACTTTGTAATGAACATCTGAAAGCTGTTTAATTGAGGGATAATTTTCTGTGTCTGTCAGTCATAATAGGCCTGTTTTTGATGATAAAAGCAAGCTATTTGAAAAAAAGGATAATTATTTGGTGAAAATGTGTTTTCTTCTATTAGGATAAAGTTCATGAATTTTTCCCTAGCTAGTTTTTTGGATTTATACTTGTTTTTGTGAGTAAAATTTTGTATATTTCTAAATTGTATTTTATCAAAGAGAAAAGTACGTCCTAACAATTTGTTGCTTATTGAGTTATATGGCCGTTTCAACCATTTTATGTCTCTTGGTGTAATCATTTCAAAGAATTTAGAAACAACTTTTTTTTCAATATAAATATTCAATTAAAATATACAAATGTACTAGTACATTTTAAACCTTGTAATTCTTATAATCTTAACCAATCACTTATGGACAATTTAAATAATAACTGAGCTTTTTAGTTTGTTCGTGGTGTATATAGAAATCACTCTTTCCCTCTGTTTATCCTTAAGTCTGTCAGTCAATCCATGAACCTTGTCCTCCTCAAGTGCTCATTGGATTTTTGATGCAATTATAACACAGTTGAGGTATATAAGGGACCGACCATTTAACTTGAAGGGGGGGCTATGGTTTTTTTCTAAAAAAATATTTTGGATCTGATTTTATGTGAAAAAAATATTTTGGCTGCCAAAATGATGAAAAAAAAATTTCTGGAGGAGGCTTTCTGCCCAAAAAAAAAGTTAATTTTGAAAAAAAATATTTTGTTGATATGCATGCAAAAAATAAATAATTTGTTTTGCGCGAAGCGCGAAAAAAATTTTCTGTCCAGAAAAAAAACCATAACCCCCCCCCCTTCAGGTTAAATGGTCGGTCCCTAAGCCTGAAGATAGATTCATATGGTAATGGTTGGTGTTCAGAATTTTGAAGGTGAGGAAATTCATTAACATGTATATTTTTATGCCCCCAGATCGAGGATCGGGGGGCATATTGTTTTTGTCCTGTCTGTCTGTCTGTCTGTGCGTCCGAAACTTTAACCTTGGCTATAACTTTTGAACTATATAAGGTAGACTTTTGATACTTGGCAAGTGTATAGGTCTAGTCAAGAGGAACATAAATATGCAAAAAAAATTGGGTCAAAGGTCAAGATCATAGGGGTCAAAAAGGGGTAAAAATCAGAATCTGGGGGCATATGTAGTGTTTCACAAACACATCTTGTTAATTTGTGTAATGAAAGGGAGTAATACCAGTGCATGTCCTCTTCAATGACTCGAAGAGGTCTATTAACATAGAGGTAAATTTGAGCCTTTAACATGGAGGTTCATTTGGCTGTCTTTGTTAGCCATATGCATGGTCCAGGTGAGTGACACAGGCTCTTGAGAGCCTCTTGTTTCATTTCACAACACAATCTCGGTTACCAACTCAGTCAATCTATACCAGCTCAGTGTTGGACCAAAAAAAAAGAGGATCATTTGAAAAGTTAAGATACCTAAATTTAACATATTAAAATATTTCCTTGATGCAAAGCTCCGTAATAGCTGATTTTGTTTAATTTCCATTTCTGCATGCAGTTGCATTAAGTCATTAAAATCAAATAAAAGTATTTAGCAAGTGCAATTAAACCAAATAAAAATATTACCATGTGTAATGATATCAAATTGAATGACTTTGTGGGTATAATTAAAATTCCTGTCAGGGAGCCTTGATAATGTTGAAGTTTCATTAGGATCGGCATAATGGATTTTAGTTTGTTAAAGATCAGAAATTCTTTAATGACATAAAATTACTCATTGATTTGTATGTAAAATTTTATTTCATTGCAGGAAAAAGACAAATTAGTAAAATTAAAAGATTAAAGAAGAGATTATCAGCCAGCTTTGGACGATTGTGTAAGTGTATTTAAGAGGCATAATGGTACAATTATTATTTTCTTGTAATGTGCATGCTGTTTTTAATTTCACATGTTACTGTGTTTGCAACCAGCCCTTTTTTTGGAGGGGGGACACTGATGATAAAGTTTTTTATTGCTGCAGTTCAAAAAATATAAATTTGACTTTCTTCTTAATCTTAATTTCAATAACCACTATAGCTTAATTTATTTGAAAAAATATTGAAAAGAAATAGTAAAATATGTGCAGCAAATCGTTTTTGTTAAGCAATCAAGGTTAAGATTTCTGGTTTGTTTAGATACCACAAAGTTTCAATATTATGTATCTCACCGGAAGGTCTGTGCACTGAATATACTAGTATCTAGATTCATTCAGATTATAAGCTTTTCGGAATGAATGCACAATCAAACCACCTGATAGAAAAATATGAGTGAATGTACATGTGACAAAACGCACATGATACATAGAAAACTCCAGTTTATCAAGGACAGGGCTTTTATTCCTGTTTACATCTTGATGTATAATCAGGGTCTTCAACAAGAGGTGAACAATATTCACCCCCTTTAGCGAGATCAAGAAGGCCCCTAGCGTGCACTTAAGCAGTATTCTTGACTGGGTTTCATCACCTGATGAAAATTGTGTGATTATTCTGGAATGATTTCACATAGGTTTTATATGTGAGCAATAAATCTTATTAAATGGATGTGGTATAATTACAATAATTACGGTATAAAACTGTAATGTTGACAGGGTATTAGTTCACTGCATAATCATCTCTTTCTTGTGAGTTTGCGCCCTGCTTTGTTTACCATAAAAAATGCTGCTGAGATATAACTTGCAACCATACATAGTACCGGTACTTAAGGCATATCAGTTTGCCCAAGGTCAATGGTTCTTTCAGGGAACTTTGGCTTCCTCTACCATTTAAACTTACTGCCACACTATATAATTGAAATACTGCTAAAAATAACGAAAAAGCAGATTATTTCTCTCTTCCCAATAAGGAAAACAGAAAGCCTAGAGCAAAATTTAGAGTGAGTGACCATGAGTTGTTAATAGAAACTGGTAGATACTATAAGATACCCAGAGAGGAAAGACTATGTAAAACATGTAAAGTCTTGGACAATGAGGAACATTTCTTCCTTAATTGTGCAATTAATCAATCTTGTAGAAAGTTACTTAGAATATTATATGAAAACTCAGCTAAATTTTAATTCCCTGAATCAGTTAAAAAAGTTGACTTTTATACTTAATTCGTCAACCTCTGGACAAATTAACAGTCTTTTCTTTTTTGCAACAATCATTAGAACTGAGGAGACAAGTAATTGTTTTATTTCTTTTATGTTATTTTATGTTCTAATATGTGATGTACTACAACCTGAAGGGGTCATAAATATTTGAATAAAGCTAAAAGTGGCTTATAACTCCATTAAAGATTTTAACCCATTGACCATGCATACTTTTTGCAGGAGTCTAAATATACATTTTTTGGTCTCATCCTTGATAGATTTATTTTGTTCTTTCCAAATATACAACAAATGAATTTTACAGAAAATGTAATTGAATTCTGTTTGTTTTGCATTCAAGCACATGCAGTTACAATTTTACAGCTATTTTAACAGTTTTCTGTGAAATGAAACGAACATTTTGATTGGCAGTTCAATAAATCAATAACATTAAAACTAACAAAATCTGACAATTATTGTGTAACATTAGTATTGAAAAAGATCTGAGGTAATTTTATTGCAGTAACATGTGGGAGATTCTCTGTATGATTGTGATTATGGTATTATATTGGAACTTTTGGTATATCTAGAGTACTTTATAAATAGGTAGCAATTAAGTCATAACTTTGGTTTTTAAGTCAGAAAAAAACATTTGTGAGTCTTGACTCAATTCCCAATTCTAATGAGTCAAGGAGTTTGCTATCAACTGGCTCTGGCCAATTGTTTGGGTTTTGTATCACTAGTACTTGAAAATATTACTCAAAACTTGTTCAAAGTCTGTTGCAATTGGGCTGATTCAGAACAAGTTATGGCCCCGCATCGAGATGCGGGTGCCCTATAGTTTTCACTTTGTCCGTCTGTCCGTCCGTCAACAGTTTTTTTTTTGTCAAAGATTTCTTGGCTTTTATAAGTGGGAATGATTTGAAATTTGGTCTGAAGCTTGGTTAAGTGAGTTGTATTGTGTAAGCAATTTTCAAGTTTGTTTGACTTCCACTTCCTGTTTGCAGATACTTTGATTTTTAACTGCGTCACCAACGGTGACGGCAGGTCTAGGAGCCGCTCGATTCCGTCCGTCCGTCACGCTTTGGTACCAAGTTTGTGTAATCTGAAACTCTGACACCTTATACCTGATGCTTTTGAAACTTTGCACAGTTGTTCTGAACACATTGAAGATGTGCACCCTCTCTTTTTGTGAGATTTGCATAAAAATTGTTGAATTTATGCATTGTTGAACTTAGTCATTTATTTATTAAATTCATTAAATTTTAACATTACAGTACTGAGTTTGTGTAATCTGAAACTCTGACTCCTTATATCTGGTGCTTTTGAAACTTTACACAGATGTTCTTGACACATTGAAGATGTGCACCTCCCTTTTTAGGCAGATTTGAAAAAAAAAATGTCGAATTTATGCATTGTTGAACTTAGTCATTTTTTCAGCATATTTTAACATTACAGTGCTTGGTTTGTGTAATCTGAAAGATTAACACCTTTGGAAGTTTTTACTGTTGTTTTAACACATTGATGATGTGAACCTCCCCTTTAGGCCAGTTTTGATTTTAAAAAATGTCAAATTTATCTATTATTGAACTTGTACTTTATTCTACCATATTATATCATCATGGTACTCAATTTTTGTCCAGAGACGTTGCAGAGTTTTGAACGCATTGACCATGGGCAGCTATTCTTGAATTTTTGCATTGCTTTCATATGTTTTCTCATAAAGATTCAAAATATGTGGTCAGCTTCTCTCCTCTTGAGCCACAATTTGTTTTCAGTTTCACATCAGTTTCAAATGATCTCCCTTTGAAGTAAGAGTTTCAGTATGATTTATTGTAATAATAAATGATTATTTATTGCATCTAATAATACAACAATTCACAATATATTTGACTTCAAGGAAATA
>MJUU01023301.1:39714-50954 GCA_002080025.1 Modiolus philippinarum
ATCCAACAAGAAATCAGTTACAACTTGATCAGAAATCAGATTTAATCTTTGTTGGAGTCCATTGTTGGTCCTGTAATTGTTTATGAGTGATCCCCAAAAAGACCTTTTTTGGCAAAATGATCAGTCTGCTCCGTTAGGCACTAGTCCGATGCCCGAGACTAGTAAATTTGAATTCGGACTAGTAAATTTTTTCAACCACTAGTCCAACTGGACTAGCAAGAATTTTTTGTTTCAGAAATTTTATATTGCATTTTCTAGACAAATTGCTGAATTTGCATTGCCTTTCATTGCGTTAAAATTTTTTCTTTTTGCCGGACTAGTAAAATGGGATTCAGACTAGTAAATCTGTTATCTCAACTAGCCCGAAGGACTAGTAATGAAAAAAGTTTTTGGCACAGACTGAATGATTCATGAAAAATTTCCTCGAAAATAGGCATGTTATGTGATTTCACATGTATGTACAATGTATAATTTCTTAATTGTTAAAAGCCAAAAACCACTTAAGCTTGATACTTAATTCACAAATATAGAAGCATGATTTTGTGAAAGTGGGACCCCTATTTCAGGATGCACTTCATTGACTTACGTTGTGTACCTTCAAAGGCAGTTAATCTCTTGAATTTTCAACACTGTTTTTATACGACCGCAAAAAATTTGAGGTCGTATAATGGTATGGCGCTGTCGTCGTTGTCTGTAGACACTTTTGTTTTTGGTCAATAACTTAAGTTCCACTTGATCAATCCTTATGAAATTTTGACACAGTGTACCTTGGCACAAAAGGAATTTTAGGCTGGGTATGGTTTTGGTTATTTTTCCCCCGTCCTTTTTTAAAAAAGGGGCCAAAAAGGGCAAAATTGGGTGTTTTCACATGTTTGGCTGTAGAATATTTGTTATTTATCAGATTTTGGTGGGGTTTCTTTCAGTGCATTCCTTATTAAATTTCCAATCTGGTGTATGTTAACGGATTCAACGTGGCATGTCCTGTTCATGAGATAAATGGGGTCCAAAAGGGGCGAATTTCAAAAATTTTATTTTTTTTTATTTTTAGTCTGATTTTGATGCTGTTTTTTGCAATGGATTCCTTTTGAAAAATAAACTGCACCAGCAGATTTTTGATAACTTGCTTCCTTTCGGAATTATGAGGGGACAAACGGGGCCAAAATTGCAAACATGCAGATTGCATAAATTTTTTATTTTTCATCCGATTTCGATGGGATTTTTTTTCTTTTAACTCCTCTTGATATAAGCTTTCAGTAGTATGCCAACAGATTTGGGGTAGCTCTTACAGTTTTCGAGTTACAAGGGGTCAGAGGGGCCAAAATTTTCAGAAATATGTAAATCAGATTTCGACAGGATTTTTTTCTTTGGATTCCTCTTGAGATAAGCTTTCAGTTGCATGTCAACAGATTTGGGGTAGCTTCCATGGTTTCCGAGCTATGAGGGATGAAAGGGGCCAAAATTGCAATTTTTCGAAATATGTGAAATCTTTATTTTTCATCGGATTTTGATGGAATTTTTTTTTCTTTGAATTCATCTTGATATAGGCTTTTGGTAGTATATCAATGGATTTGGTGCAGCACTTACCATTTTCAAGCTATTAGGGGTCAAAGGTGCTGAAATTGCAATTTTCAAAATACGTAAAATTTTAAATTTTTTTGTTGGATTTTAATGGGTTTGTTTCTTCAGATTCCTCTTATCGTATAGTTAAAGTAGTATGTTGACCGTTGACCAATTTGACATACCTCTTACCATTTCCGATCTATATAAGGAGTCATAAGAGCTAGTTTTTATTTGCCTTAGTTTGTGTGCAGCTATTCTGGATCAAGCTCTTTATTGTGACCATTTAATTACTGTATCAAGCTCTTTACTGTGTCCTCATTCATTTTGAATTACACTTGTTCAAATTTTGTTGTTCGACATGCTGCGGTCGTATCATGCTGCGCTCGGCGTAGCCCTTTATTCCTCCTGGTGTAATATAGAATGCACAAGAAAACTTCAAATGTTACAATACTTTTGGTACATTTCCGTATAATAAATTGTCCTACATATTTGTGAAATAAGTGAATTTCGTTGTATATTTTAACATATAAATGTTATATGAAGATGTTATTGATGAGGTATAGTGTCTGGGTTGATTTGGAATTGAATTAATTCTGTTTTATTGTTGTCTGAAGTCACAATACATCACTGCCTGACAATAAAAAGATAGCAATACCAACTCGGAATCGATTGATATGACTAGAAATTCATTTGAATTGGTCACATTTGACCCCTTTCTTATCAGTAAAAACATACCATATATGAAGAAGAAAAAGTTGGCAACATAACCATTGAAATAGATTTTTATTATGACTGTGATAGGAGGTAATGAAAAGAAAGGACCTTATTTGAGGGGGCGGACAGGATAAAGGGAGACCTGGAGAAAGGAGAGAAGGGGCAGAAGAAGGGAGAAAGGGAGTAAAAGAAAATGAAAGGTAGACTTGGAGAAAGGAGAGAGGAGTGGGAGAAAGGAGAGAGGAGTGGGAGAAAGGAAAGAGGGAGTAGAAGAAAGGAGAAGGATTCTCCCTGTCAGCTGCCCCCTTTTTATTTGTCCCCTAATCTTACGAAATATAAAAAGTGAATTTACAATGAAAGGATATCGAGTAAATACCGTATAGCGGGTTATTTTAGCAGGGTGCTAATTTTGGCGTATTTTAGCAGTCCAGCTTAAATCGCCAAAATAAATTCCGCCAAATTTTACAGTTTATATATTTAAACAAGTATATGAAATTTATAACATTTTTAGCTCACCTGGCTATGCCAGGGTGAGTTATTGCCATCACTTGGCGTATGTCGTCCGTCGTCCGTCCGTCGTTAGCTCACTTTCAAAAATCTTCTCCTCTGAAACCACATGGTCAAATAGAACCAAACTTTAAAAGAATCATCACTAGGTTATCTAGTTTTAAATTTGTTATTTTGTATGTCTTAGGTCAAACAACGTAGCTGCCGTTACTAAAAATAGAACATAGGGGTAAATTACAGATTTTGGCAAATAACTCAAAAACCATTACAGATATCAAAAATCTGACATGATGTAAAAATGATCAGCATGAGAAGATTTACCCATGCTGAAATTTTGAAGAAAATCTGATGACCAGTCTAAGAGTTGTTGTCCTTTTTCCAAAAAAATTTCAAAATTTTGATGTTTTTTATTTTTGATTAAAAAAGACTGTAACAGATAGAGGTTAAGTTTAAATTGCAAAAATGTTCAGCATGTTAAGATCTACCCACATGGATATTTTGAAGAAAATCGAAGGACCTATATATGAGTTGTGGCCCTTTATTGGTCAAATTTTTTATGATTTTTTACTTTTTGTCCTATATTTCAAAAATGCTTTGAGATAGAGGTCAAGTTTTAATTGCAAAAATGTTCGGCATGTTAAGGACTATATTTTATTGAACACATTCAAGTTTTCCGACCTCTTCCAAGATGGCCGCCAGCTGGGAACTTAGTTTACTATTTGACCTAATGGGAAAATTCATGCAAAGAACTTCTTCTTGAGAACCATCAAATGGATTTGAACCAAACTTGGCATGAATGTTGCTGATGAGGTGCTGACCAAGTGTTGTTACTTTGGTGCTGAACCGTCATCCAACATGGCCGCCAGCGGGGGATCTTAATTTCAACATTAGACCCTATCGGAAAATGCATACAAAGAACTTCTTCTTGAGAACAAATGAATGGATTTGAACCAAACCTGGCATGAATGATGCTTATGAGATGCTGACCAAGTGTTACTACTTTGGTGCCGATCCGTCATCCAACATGGCCGCCAGCTCTGAACTAAATTTTAACATTGGACCCAGTTGTAAAATGCATACAAAGAACTTCTTTTTAAGAACCACTGAATTGCTTTAACCCATACTTGGCATTGATAATGCTTATTAGATGCTGACTAAGTGTTTTTGCTGAGGTACCGATCCGTCATCGTATATGACCCACAGCATTGGACCCTATGGGAAATGCGCACAAAGATCTTCTAGAGAACTGCTGAATGGATTTAAATCAAACATGCCGCTGTGAACTTAATTTAACAGAATATCTTCTTCTAGAGAACTGCTGAATAGATTAAAACCAAACTTTGCATACATGATGCTTATGAGAAGCTGACCAAGTGTTGTTACGTTGGTGCTGATCCATCATCCAATATAGCCTCAAGCAATAAATTAGACTCTAAGGGAAAATGCATACAAAGATATAATAGAAAACCACTGAATGGATTCAATTTAAACATGCATAAATGAAACTTGTGAGATTTTGACCAAGTTTGTTACTTTGGTGCTGATCCTTCTTCCAACACGGCCACCAGTGGCAAAACTTAGTTTAACATAGGACCCAATGGGAAATGCGTAAAAAGATCTTCTGCTCTGAAGCTGCTTGAACAATTTCTGTAGAATTTTGATATGATAGTCCTTGGGTGACCCTCTTCAAAGTTTTATGTTAATAGCTGCCAGCAGGAAATGTAGATTAACATAGGCCCTTGAAGTTTGGAAACTGCGTTCAAAAATCTTCTCTGAAACTGCTTGAACAATTTTAATTCAGTTTTATAAAAAGTTTCTGATTTTTATGTACATACACCACCAAAGATGGACCATCAATTTGGAATTATAGTGCTGCATAGGACCCAGGTGAGTGATACAGGCTCTTGAGAGCCTCTTATTTTGTAAATTATTACCTTTGGACTATCATAATGGCTTCGATATCTCTTTGTATTGTGCAAGTTTGTAATCAGGCCATGCTGTGTAGGTGACAATATTTAAAATTAATGAAAATGCAGGTACAGATATAAACTACATGTAATTTACTAAATAATTGATTAATGGCAATAAAAATATTTAAAATCAAAGGATAATTATCATTCTTTTCTTTAATATTTCATGTTGATCAACACTTATTATAAACTGAAACTCACTTCTTTTTAGTAACAAGGGAAATATTTTATTATGTTTTTTACATAATCAGGAAAATAAAAACTGCCAAAATTTTTCGTATACATTTTCTCTTTAAAATCGCAAAATTTTACACCCGTCAAAATAACCTGCTGTACGGTAACACGAGACAAAGTCTCCAACAATGCATATAGTAAAACCAGCAATGGAACAATGCTTTTATTGTTGTCCTTCATCTTGATGAACAGGGAAGTCACAATGAGGCCTTTACATATGAACGTTGTGCATATCTCATAGTAAGTTCATGACAGCCCATACCACCTTTTTGAGAGGAATTCATTGCTAGATGTCAAATAATGCTACATCTGACACTTGAACACCTCTGGGGACTGAATGAACAAGATGACAACAAAATAGATTCAGGATGAATATCATTTCTTCTTCAATTGTAAATATAATACACTTTTAAGAAAGAACCTATTTGATCATTATCAAAATTATAATATTTTTACATCTTTTTCTACTTTACCTAATAATAAGAGATTAAGTATTGTTTTAAACCCATCAACACCTGTTTAAGGCACCAGTGAGTGAGTAGTGTCTTTTATAAAATGAATCTGCTAGAAATGACTTAAATATTCATTAATAAATATTATGAATCCAGATTTTATTCAAGATCAGCCACTCAATAAACTAAAACAAATTTTAAATCCAAATTTTCAACTTTTGTCAGCAGTAGCAGACTTTCTAAAGCAAAAAGTAAATTCCACGTTGGCCAAAGTTACTCAATATATATCTGTATTTATATGTCATTTGTTGTTGTATATGTCTTGTATGTTTTGTCATTGTATTTGCTTGGCCCCTATGGGCGTAAATTTGCAAATATATTAAATTTATAAAACAGACAGTAGAACTGAGGAAGGGAATGTCTTAGTATCAATATGCTAAATTTGTATTGAATTATGTTTGTTGTATGTATGTTTCTTGTATTGCTGCAACCCTAATGGGTTTATGTTCTGCAATTAAATAAATAAATAAAAGTAATCCCCCATGTCCTCAATGCTACTGGCTGTTTTTAAAAATTTCTCTAAAAAATCAGATAATGGGATATTGGCTGGGAGCAGTGTCTGTTAAATTTACACTCAGTACTCCTGACAAGTTATGAGATATCACCACAGTATACATCAGGTTTAGATTTGTTATGCTGTAAATCTTTGTTAATAAACACTTTACACTTTACCCTGTGGTTCTTCTGTCTGGAGCTGAAAGAGTGTGAAAAAAGAGAGAATAATGCACTAATACTTCGTTGTTAAAGCACTTGTATGAATTTGATTTTTTGTATTGAAAAAATTCTCTGATTTTATGACCGAATTATTAGTAAGGAGGGGTAATTCTTATTATTAGATAGCCTGTATTGATACACATCCGATAGAATGATACTGTTTTTAGTCTCATTCAATAGACCACTTTCATGTTTATTTCTTATCCCGACGTTGGCTCCGTTTTTATTACGTTTTCCACAAAGGGAAGTAATCTACTGACCCGACAGTCAGGTTTACGGTTCCATTGTAATAAGGGACAGCAGTAGATTTTGAATACATGGGTATCTACCGCTGGACTAGGGGTAATATCTCCATTGTCTTTAAATAAATTATTTCAAGCTATTCGGGTACTTACCACAGTGAAAATCGTAACCGTTGCTAGAGAAAATATTTACTGACCGTCCTTTCCCTAATGAGACCGAAAACCAGAATGACGGGTGTTAGCGAGTGACGTCCCTTTGAAAAACATGCTAAATTAGCAGTCAACCCGTAAATATGAAATTCGTCTATTGCACATTTGTAAAATAATACATATGAAAGCTGTATTGTTCTTTGGAATGTGTTATGTTCTTGATGTTTGTTTTGTTCCTGACTTAATCATGATTATAATATGTTATTGCCCTTCATGGGCCCATGATTGGTGAAATAAAATACTATCTTTATCATATTTTCTGTTTCACTCGGATTATTCACTAAGCTTTGTGTTGACATCGTCATTAATTGTGTTAGAGGCACATCTCTGTTGTCTAAGTTGTATATGGAAGCTAAATCATCATCTCCAGCTTTAACAAGATTAAAATCCCCAACATCCGACATGTTTNAAGGGAAATATGTGACCTGATATAATCTGTTTTTTAATATTTTGTTGTATATGTAATTAAAATTGACAATTGTTGCATGGCATGATAAGATTGCCGTCTATATCAGTTAGGTGTCATTAAGAATGTCTTCACACTTTGATGTGGCTACGCTATCGCTCCGCCCACATCAAAAGTGTGAAGACATTCTTAATGCCATCTAACTAATACATATATCCCATGAGAAAAACAAACAAAAAATAAAACAAAAACAAAAAAAAACACTTATATCACAGAGCAACAATGTATGTTCTTAGGTATTTAGCTGGAATTCAAAATATCTTTATCCTTCATAGCGTGACAGATTGAGTGCCAAAAAACAGTTTACAAGTGATTATTTTTCGGCAGTTGGTGTAACAATAATTCCCGAAGTGTACAGGAAATCATTACTTCTCAATCATCAAAACAGCTGGCAAAATACTAGTTATAGGAAAGGTGAAGGTCACATTAAACGAGATATAATAACTGTATTTATATATTTTGTAAATAAAGCCAAGATTCTCTGGTACTGTAATGTGAAATAGAGGAAAACAAACTAGTCTTCTTTTCAAGCTTTTATGTCCATTGTTAAGTTAGGAATGAATCATTTAATATGGGGAGGGGATTTTTTTTTTATTTCTGGCCTTGATATTTTAATGAGGGTAAGGCCTATATGACTTTAATATGAGTTTGTTTCAACGAAAGTTGAGAAGAACAATTGAAGTACACCAGGTGTCCATGTCTACGGTGTATTCAGGTGTATATATAAGTTATTGATGCATATCTTATGGTCATTTAAACTTTGCATGCAGGTGCAATTTTGCAGAGACCTAGTTTTCCACAAGCAAAACAAGGTCTCTGACCTATATTTTACACTTGTTACAAGCAGGATCATTCTTTATTTTTAAGAATTAAAAAAAAGAGCAATTGTTATAGAACATCATGAACAAGTTTTAGTTTATTTTAATTTTTTAAATATGATTGAATTTGAAATTAGAATTTTTAAATATAATTGAATTTGAAATTAGAAGAAATAAAATGATAAAATCTTTCTTCCCTGACTGACTATATATCAAGTGAAAGGAGAAGAATAAGTTTACTGAAGCCCACATGAAATGTTTGTGTTTACCCTGTAAGTAAATTGACCTCTTAATTTTCCGTGTTTAAAAGCGATTGTTATTTCATTTCCATTTATCCCATCATACTCTTTATTTCTCCTTAGCGATATTATACCTCTTTGTTTGCCATTATGTTAAGAATTACTAGTCAATTCAGTTAGCTTTTCGACCACAAATTTTCATAGAAGAGACAACTTTGGAATGTAGACAGAATCTTCTATGCATAGTAATTGAAGGGAAAAAACATAAAAAGATCCTTAATAGATCTTTATACATAAGGTATAGACTAACGTACTAGCAAATGGTGAATTAATGTTCATTATAATGGTTTTTGTCTGACCTTGTAACAGTAAAACCATGTTATTTTGCTGTTATTTTTCATCATTGTACTAGCTATAGGGACCAATTATTTGTTCAAAGGGGGGTATGTTAATAAGATATCCTGGTCAGGTCACTCAAAATAGAAATATTCTGTTGTTAGGAAAAAATAAGAAAAAAAATTCTTAAAATGAGAATTTTGAAGAAAAAAATAACTAAATACTGAAGTAAGTAGTTTCTGTCAATTTTGACAACTTATGTCTCTTTCAGTCAATGTCAGTGCAAATCAAATCAAATTATTTTGAAGATCATAAACTTTAAGATGTATGATACAGACAAAACTTGGACAAAAACTGTATCAAACTAAGTTATGGATTGTCTTTATTGGATAAATGGGTTAATTTTGATGCATACTGGCCAAACCACTATATTGGACAATGTTCTCTCATCAGATGAAAAGTTGTGGAAGATTCCAAAATATATTGAAAGTTTGGATTTGACACATCCCATAAATTTGATTTACTTTTAAACTTGTTTACCCTTGTTGCATTAATTCTACATACAGACATTTATAATTGTATAATATCATTTAAAGACTTCCAGTCTTCCTGCTGTTTCTACCTGATCAGTGTTTATCATTATTTTCCAATAACAATCAAGAATGTATTCCTGTGTGGTCTATTTATAAACAAAAATGAGTTATACCAGAGTAAAGCTTCATTGAATGCAAAATTTTAATTTTATTTGCAGCACTTTCAAAAGAAGACACGATTCAAGAGAGCGATCAAGAGGTATGTCGCGTCATGTTCAATTTTAACGAAGGGATTCTTAATTTGGCTGTTCTGATATTTACAATTCCATAAAGTTTCCCAGACAAACATAAAAAATGAACGGATCCCAATCCCTGGAACATTACTTTTTGCTGAAGCTGTCTGAAATTTTACAGCAAGAAAGAAGACATTTCCTTTGAAACAAGTGCAATATCTTACAAAAATCATGAAAAACTATGGCCTTCCAAATTGACATATACAACTGCAAAATATTTTGAGATCGTATTTTGTTATTATACTGGCAGCGTCATTGGATTTAAATTTAAAAAAATGTGCAAATACTAACATGTAAAATCAGTGCTAATATATTATTATGTGAAATAATAGTTTCATAACTGATTGTAAAAACAATGCAAATACTTAGGTGTGTACAATCCATGCAAACACTTATGTGTAAAAAAAGATGCAAATGCTATAGTTCAAATAAATTGTGCAAATAAAATTGTGTAAAGCAGTTCTAATACTAAAACTTGCCTGTAAAAACAGTGCAAATACTTCAGTTTGAAAATACAGCGCAAATACTAGTTTGTAAAAACTGTATGCAAAACTGTGCAAATATACTTATGTATAAAACATTGCAAATTCTATAGTGTGTAAATGTATTGCAATTACTAGTGCTTAAAACAGTATAAGTACCTAAGCACTTAAGAACACTGCAAATATCAGTGGAGTGCAAATTACAGTGTAAATGTTTGTTGCTGAAAAGACCAATTTATTGGAAGTACTTATATCAATATTTCTCTTTGGTTACGTAATGCTCATATATGCATATTTGTATATTTTGAAATAAAATATCATACATATACTGCAATGGGACATATAGATATAGAAAATTTTGTTGGAAATGGCCATGAATTATTCATTTAATAATAAAATGTATGCAATTGATGACAACTTTTCATTTAATTTTGCAGTCTGACGCAAACAAGAATGGTGAAGAATCTATATACAACGCAGCGCCACCTAACCTTGCCCTAAGTCGATGCGGTTTAAAAGATGATTATGGGATTATAACGAATGGTCTTACTCCTGCTAATTACCATGAAGGAGGTTATCACACGCTTGGTCGACCATCCATATCAACAAGAGCATTAGGTGAGTTGTCTCCCATTTTATTTAAAGCTTGGGTAAATTTTAATTATGAAAAAGTCTTCTTTTACATGCCTTTAATGCAATTTCAGAAATATTTTTAGATTTTTTGTTACGAGAACTGGTTATGATATTTTGGAACGAGTCATCAAATAACTTTTTTTTAAACCCTAAATCATTGTTAGTTTTGTAAGAAAAACATGATGAAAGTTAAAATCGTATTATTGACTCATCTGCCTGTAGCCAGGATGAACTTTTGCATCATTTGGTATCCATTGCAGGCCTCGACAATACTGTTTGTCCTACTGCCTGGAAACAACCGTCGGGCAAGAGCAATTCATAGACCACTTGTCTGTCAAAAGTAGGATTTCCCAATTCCCCACAACAATACATAATAAGGAAATTGCTATATCCATTTATGAAATATTGTAATGATTTGTCCAAATAGGTTATTTAATAAGAACATATATTACAAACAACAAAAATATTGACTGATTTCTACAATGGTATTTATGTGTTCACAAATGAAATAAAAATACAAATTCATGACTAAAAGGAAATATATGGTCTCAGTGAATATTTGTTTGCAGGTCAATAAAAAAGCATATTCACCTCTACAAAAGGCCACAATTGTATAATATTAACCCCTGACAATTTTAAAACACAGTTATGTTATCTCTATCATGTCTATTTTAATGCAAATAACAAAAAATTCAATTTTAAAGTTACATGAAGATTGTTATGCATCTGCACCATTACGTTGTGGATTTTACCCCCTGAAAAACTTGAAGCTATCCA